>JAGVVM010016255.1:0-10730 GCA_019149425.1 Psidium friedrichsthalianum | reverse complement strand
AATCGAGTATATGGCCAGGGTCCAGCTCGTACTTCCGGAGCATCGATTCATGAAACACGTTGTGAATCTGCGATAAATTCGACGGCAGTGCCAGACGGTAAGCCAGTGTCCCGATCTACTCCAAATCTCGAATGGCCCTACAAACCTGGGACTCAGCTTTTCTTTCTTGCCAAATCGAGGCAATCCTCGCATCGGCGACACCTTAAGAAAGACGTGATCTCCAACTTGGAATTCCAATGGCTCACGTCTCTTGTCTGTATAGCTCTTGTGGTCGTTATCTCCTTCAATCATGTAGCCTGACCATGCCTTCTCTGCGCGCCTCCATCATTCGCCTTCCTTAATCGTCACATACCGTAGTCTCAACTGCTTATAGTGATCTTTATCGACTCCATACTCTTAGGTCCAACCGGCAATGCCACCTGTATTTTTATTAGTAATTTCTTAGGAACACGCCCAGTTTATTCTCTCACCCAGGCCAACTCACATGGCATACCTCGAGACCACGATGTCCATCTCCTTTCACTTAGCGGAGCGCCCATTATAACTTAGGCTACGTCACATTTCAGCCCCTTTCTCGATGCCACTTTCCTGTGCCATGCCCGGGATCCTATTGGTTACGGTCTTTTAATGAAAGCAACACCCCACCACGACACTATCGGATCGCTCGCCGACCAGTTCGTGTGGGTCTCATCACAAATCCACCCTGATTACACAACAGGGGACCTCTCCGATCACAACGGAGACATAGTTCACAATCATCAACTTTCACCAACATCTCCAGGACACTCTGGCACTTCTCATTCAGGGCATCCACTAGGCAATTCAAAAGGATACTCGGGCTTTACTTTCTCTCCGCTTTTCTCTAAAAGGTTATTTCCGTTTCTCGACATTCCCTAGACTTGCTCCTTTCTATTCCACATGGCATACCAGTTCTCCCTCATTTGAGACTTCGCCATTCACTTTAGCAGTTTTACGATTAAGGTTCCAAAAAAGCACCACACTATTATCTAACTTTCTTAGCGACCTTGGACAGTTCTCACTTCTTTCTCAATTTACTTGATTGCGCTAGTCAGCCACCAGATACACTCTGGCCCCGCTATACTTCTCTCGCCAACCTCATCCTCTGTTGGCATCCACTATAGCGAACACTATATTAAGTGGAACCACCTTCTTGTCCTTTCTCCCTTTCCACTAAATTACTTTGGCGTTCACTCCTCAGGAGTTTCACATTTCTCAATCATGATTCCCGACGCAGTTATCGCCGAAATTAATGCTCATGAATCATCTAGTCACCCCTTAATTTCACCCCCTTTCAACTATGCCAAAGATACTTTAGACTCAACCTCCCTTACCATTAACTCGCATGGCGTCACCTAAGAGTATAATCTTCGTTTCAGTTTTTCTTAGACAGGCCGCTTCTCATTGTCAGGAATTTCTCCACTTGGATCGCACCCCACCTTATTCTCTAAAACTTTTAGCTTGTGTCCTAACCTTAATGTTCAAGCTCCACGGGCGACCATTGTTACCAAAGCCAAATTTGAAATTTCCATAGAGTATTCTCCTTTGATCGTTACTCGCACCAAGATCACAACCTTTATTCCTAGTTGGGCCTTCATCCAATGTCAATGTCTTAATCGCCAATCTCAAATTCCTTTCGCATTCATATCCCATAATCATCGTCTGCCCACTCCTAAATTACATACTTTAGGGCCCTCAAAATGTCAGCATCCAATTGCCAACGTTTCTAGGGTCGAATACTTAAGCTTTCAAGTGAATGTAATACTTTTCTCATCACCACTCATGACAAGTCAAAATCATACCATCCCTCTGGCCCGTTATTCAATGTTGCTACTTGCCTCATTTGAATCTCAACTTCAATCTAAACCATCGAGGTCTGACATAGTTCTGGCATATAGTCCTTGGATACCGAATCCTTGTACTTCCGTATCTACAATCCGTTTCTCAAGGTCAACTATCAGAATTTCCAGTTCAGGCCTATTGGCATGCCCTCGCCACTACTGTTTACACACCTCTTGCTTTCGTGCCCATCCTTATATCTCCAGTTTGCCAAACATACTAAAGACCATCACAACTTAAGGCCACTTGCTAATACTTGGACGATGCACTTACTTCTGGTCCTCATTCAAATCTGAAACGTCCTCGAGGCATTCAATTGGGTTTTGTCCCAATATTCCTTTCTTCGCTTTCCCAAGGAACTTCCTCACCTTAATTAGAACCATTATTGGGATTCGTAACCTAAACCATTAAGCGCCACCCTAATCCAGACTTAGGGTTCACAATTATCGGGTGCCTTAATCCCATATCCCCAAGCGTCTCGAACGGCTATCCATCAAGTTTTCTCTTGATCCAAGCCTGAGCCTTTATCCTTCAAGCTTATCGGCCAACCTATCTCTCAATTGCTAGGTTTATCCCCAAGTTTGGGGCATTGCCATTCCAAGGTTACCATTGTACCATTCTGCTAGTCCTTCATCAATGCTCAAACTCATAAGCCTCGGGCATAATTGTCCATCTGAATCCATGTCTATGGTTTCTTGGCTCTTGCTACTTCCTTACGAACTTCAGTCGTACGTTTGCTCTAGGCCATCGACAAAGATTGGAAACTAAGTCCATCAAACTCGCTTCCGATTTCCACCCTATGTAATCCATAGTGGTTCGTCTTCTCATTAACATATTGTCCTCTTTAAACAAGTCCGTCGGCAGGTTCTCATTGCGCCACAAGTCCCGTCATGTGACCTAAATCAATGTCGTCCAGAGGCTGTGATCCGTCAGCCAACCATTCAGCAAATGGCTCTTTCTGTCTTTCAACTCTTTATAACCATCAAGGGGATCAAAATGTCTTATCGCAAAACTACGCTATCCTTCAACCGCATATAGATCTCAGGAACTAACTCCCACGATCGTCCTTCTTGCTACGGCGGTATCTGTCTTATTATCCATCTAGGGCTCCATGTCAAAGCTCCTGTTGTCCCGTTTTAATATAAACCACAGCCTAGATACGGTAGCCCTTTTTAGCCATGCTCTATTGAACTGCCTAAGCTCCTTTCATATCTCTTGTTCTGATCCTCTGACCCTCAGGTTATCAACTAATACTCGAGTTCCAACTTCAATCCCTTTCGGAGCCCCTTTCACTTTACTATAGGGGTTCTCTATATTCCTTAATCCAACTCTAGCAGCCTAGGGAACTTGCCTTCGCACTTATCCACAGGCCTTTAGTCTTGACAGAGCCTCGGGATTTCCTCTATCTTTTTCCTTCGAGCAGCTTTCTTCTCTAAGCATTCCAGCGCGGCAAACATCCCATCTAGCTTTCCTGTTTAGCGAGGGAGTACTTTGGGTCCTCCATTTCCATTTCCACCAATCTCATTATTCTCATTGGCCCCATTCACGGCGGCCACTGTAGTTTTAGCAATTTGGGCGACAGCGGCAGCTCTCTCTTCTTGAGCCTACCTACCCACTAGGTTTCTAACCTCTTTCAATATCCTCAAGACCCCATTCATCCCCGGGCCTTCAACTACAAATGTTCACAAGCTAAATGCTTCACTAGTCCTTCTGCCCCGATTGCTCGTACTCCCAGATCCTATTCACTCAATCTGCCTCAGTCCCATCAATTTATTGACTTCAGTCGGGACCCTCATCGTCTTTTCGATCCTTGGGTCTCCTTCTGGCGCTGGAGCTCGCGAACTCAACGCGGCGGCGCTAGGTCTTTTGCCCCTATTGCTCATCCTCCTAATCTCACTCACTCCTATGTCCGATATAATTCCTTTCAGGAATTAGTAATCTAAACTACCATCAAGCTTTCGCCTGCTATCGCGTCCACTGACATGAATATGCATGTAAAGTTCGCTGCAGCTTTTAATGCAATTGGACTCGGAAGACACCTAGACTCACCCTGACGATGCCTAACCCAGGCCACTCTGTTCGCCACCTCAACTAGAAGCCTGTCGGGAGCCGCTCCTTGATCGGGTCTCTGCCCCGGCGACCACTCCCCGCCCTCCTCATTTCTTGGTGCGAACAGCAGTCCTAAGTCATTCACCTCCAAAGAGAGCCCCATTCCACGTGTCCCATACCACGCTTCATTACGGTTTGTAGGCGTCCCGTCAGACCTGTCCCATACCAGGCTGACGGTTACCCAGCCCAATAAAATATGGAGTGTTCATGCATGTACTTTTCAAATCCCAAATCCTCATTTTGAATCGGTTTCGTTTCTAAACCACTTTGCTTTTCATGAAGAAATCTATGCAATGCATGATGGTCAAGCAGCGCGCGACAGCCGACTAGGCATACAAGCACAAACACAGCAACAACCAGCAACCAATCAGTCAGCAACCATCATTCAAGCACCCAGCTCACGGGGTTCGGCTTTAGAACCTTACCTCAGGTCCTGACGCATCTGCAAGTTAGCCTAAAACATCACAGTCTATGGCTACATTAAACTAGCCATCTAACTCTGCAAACACATGCGCCAATCAATTCATGCATTCTACCCTTCCTAATCCCTACGTCTAGGGTCTGTCTAGCTAACTACCCACAAAATCATCAACCTTATCACTCCAAATCCTCGAACGGTCATGTATCGAGCTGACCTTGCTCTGATACCACTCGAAAGGGGATGTCACGCCCCGAACCCCAATCGAGCCCGCGACAATCCCGCTCATACATTTAGATTCTCTCTCGCGCTCGCCTGATCCACTGTACGCGACGGCCCAGGAAATTTCTTCATCGCGACCAGACGACGCGTCCTTCAATCTCTTGAACCTGCGGAAGCTAATCTCCTATCCCATACAAGCATACATACGATCTTGGGGTAACAGAGTGCAAGGGAGGTAGTCGACAATATTAGTCAAACTAAAATTCATATCCATACATATAAGAGCGTCAGGTACAGACCATCAACAAAGGAGGTCATCACAATACATTTCAAAATCTACGATCGATCAGTTTACGTCACCCAGGCCCGACATCTAGTTCTCGTCAACCTCGCTCCAGTCTGACTGCCAAGAGGGCTCCTCTAGATCCTGCTCGATCTCTGGAGAGGACGGCTCGGTCTCTACCTCCACTCGGAGTCCAAAAGGTGTCGGGGTGCATCCATCACGGTGATCTGGGATCTGAAAATTTGGCAACCACCGCCAGTGAGTCGAGGACTCAGCAAGCTCCCCACTAATCCCAGCGTAGGATAGAGTATACTAGTGGGATCGGTCCTATCCAGTAACTAGGGTTTGCGGTCCAAGGTTCAGACACTCTCAGTTACCCTCGGTACCAGACCCCCACCACATAAGCAAACGTGCAAGGCATAGCAATGCAGATCATACAACACAGACGGGCAATAATAGACAATCAACCATGATGCCATATGCAAATGATGCAGGCCTCAATCGGCCATATCGGATCCCCAACGGATCAACGGCCTCAGGCCTCAACCGGCCATAACGGATCCCAACGGATCATGCCTGCCTATCACTCCAAATCCCATCAGGGCGCATCCAACCGTGCCATCCGGCAAATGCCACAACTGCGTTCTCTGACGCCTTACGTTGGCTACTCCCTTATCCCTCCAGTTCCCTCGCGTAACAACGCCTCTGGGGCTCATTCTCATGTCACATCTCTGGTGACTCATGCAATGCTCTCAATGTATGCGGGGCCCAAATGATTGCAAACAGCAATTCAGTCATAGAGCATGCATGCAATGGTACATAAGTACAAGAACAGAGCACATCAAGAAATCATCAAAGTAATCACGTGCTCGTCATGCCAGACTATAATAGGTCTAGTGCCCCCACACACAGTTTCTCAACCAGCCAGGCTCAATAGAATATCTCACACGAATTCCCATTGTACTATCGCTCGCTACAGGCGATTCCCTGATTAAACCCATATAAATTAGAACTCCATCTTAGCGGACTCGGTAACTCGGTCTAAGCCCAATAACCCATGTTAGTTCCCTGGAAGTTAGTAACCCACGATTAATGTCTTAGTCGTCTTGGGTTTCATTGGATTGAGGTTAGCTTAGATTAAGGCTCGGGTAATTGATTTGGGTGCAATTGGGCCTAAGGCCCATTTCAAGGTTCAAGGCCCATAATTATTTCTTGAGTTAAAATTTATAAGTTAGGCCCATTATTATACTAATTCCGAGCAAGGCCCAAGCCCATTTTCAAGGACTAGCCTATTAAGCCCAATTTGACAATTTTAGGCCCAATTTGCTATCCTAAGCCCATGAACATTAATGGGCCTCATACTTTAATATTCAAAATTATAATTGGGCCCAATAAATTCTAATTTTCATCCAACCATGGCCCACTACTCAAATTTGGTCCAATTTGATTTGTTTGGGCCCAATTTGTTTAGAATTTGAACCTCCAAGCCCACTTACATATTTCGGCCCATTATTGCACACGCCTAAGCCCCTTGCAACAGCCCACTAATCACATTTTCAAGGCCCAATTAGTTTATTAAATTCGCCCATTCATAAGCCCACTAATGTATTTTAGGCCCGTTAGCTTATTTTGGTTGAAATGGTCCAAATTAAGTCCCCAAGCCCAATCTAACCCTTAGGCCCATGGTTTCGCACGCCCACATACTTCATTCCAGCCCATAACCAACATCCCACGGCTCAATTAGAATGTCCTTAGTCCAAGAATGGCCTATCTTACAAAACAACCAAACTAACCTTGATTGGAATAGCCTAAACTACTCATTTAGCAACTAATCACCTTAGGTTACCACACAAACCAGCAACCAATTCAAGCATACACCATTCCTAAGCAAGGATTAGAGGCTAGCTTACCTTGCACGGACCGAACTCGACGACGACGGATGATGGAGTCAAAGTGGCCGAGTATGCTCACGGCCAAGGAAGGGAAAACGGCGGCTGGTCCGGTGGTTCCACAAGACTTCAAGGGCCCTAATGGGAAGGTTTAAGGTGTTAGAGGGGCCGGGAGACCAAGCGGAGCAAGTCCACTTGGCCGGTGCATCATAGAACCCGAAATGACAAATGGGACCCAAGAGAAACGGGGTTGGTCCGGGTTGGTTTCGGGGTCCCCAGGCCATGAGAATGAAGGGATGAAGACTTAGAAGACTTACCACGATGAGCCAAGGGAGAGGGGTGGCCGACGGTGGCGGTGGCGCGCTCCACGACGGCGGACGGCGGCTCGGGCGGACGGAATGAGGAGGAGAAGAGAGGAAATGAGAGAAGATTGAAGAAGAAGAAGAGGAAATGGGGGAGAGGAGAGAGAATAGAGAGATTATAGTCCATAAAAGACAAAAATGGAAATAAAGATAGTGGAGTAGGTGGAGTGAATAGTGTAGTTGATGTGAAACTTGTCCTTTGATGTGTACTTGACAAGACTTGAGTGAGACTTGATGTGATTGTCTTGGAAGTTGTGCCACTTGATTTGATTGATTTGATAGATGGGATTGATGGGACATATGATTGATTTGACACTTGATTTGACTTGCCTCGATTTGCGTGCCAAATGCACCGATCGAGTCCCGAGCGCGAACGAACTTTTGACTGGAATTGGTCTTGTTCTATCGTACTCGCTCTCAAATAATCCTAATTTGATCTAATTCTAAGGACTGAGCATTTACCGGGGGCATTTCGTAATTTTCCATCACGTCTTGCTTCTCGACGTGCACCGGTTGTCTGCCTTTCAGGCGACCTTTTGAAACTGAATCCATTTCTCCATTGTGATTATCTTAGTAATTCGATTGTCCACTATCGGATTCCATTTTGTGGGCAAATTCATTAAATTACGACTCTGTCGAATCCCTCAGACCAACGGGCGGCTGTTAGGAAAATTTCCTAGGTAGCCATTCCCTTTGGTTAGTCGTCTCAAAGTGGCCAACTTTGAGTGAGGATCAACCAGAGCGCATTTATGAAATATATCCATTCATTTCGAAATCCCGATAACTGGGTCGAATTTTCAGACTGCACAGTTACTGGTCTAGATTTTGAGAGCGTAGATAGCATGACCATAGATGAGGTTTTCTTTTGGGGTCTGTACTTAACGCTCTGTGAATATATATATGATGTTGAATTATCTTTTGTAAAAGTGTTCTGTCTTTCATACTACCCTATTATCTTGTGCATGTATGCATGTATAGTAGGCACGCTTCCACAGGATTGTGTAGCATTGCGCTAGCGTCATCTGGCCGCGATGAGTGTCCTGGGCCGTCGCTAGTCGTTAGGGCAGGTGTACGCAGGGATTCGTTGTTACGATATGAGCAGGGATGTCGCGAGCTCGATTGGGGTTCGGGGCGTGACATCCCCGTCTGAAGTGGTATCAGAGCAAGGTCATCTCGATACGAGACCGTTCGAGGACTTGGAGTGATAAGGCTGATGAATTTGGGTAGTTAGATAGACAGACCCTAGACCTAAGAATCAGGAAGGGTAGAATGCATGAATTGATTGGCGCATGTGCTTGCAGAGTTAGACGATTAGTCTAGTACGGCTATAGACTATAATGTTTGAGCTAATCTGCAGATGCGTCAGGACCTGAGGTAAGGTTCTAAAGCATAGCCCCATGAGTTGGGTGCTTGAGTGCTGATTGCTGATTGCTGAGTGGCTGATTCGCTAAGTGCTGCTTGTGTTTGTACGCCTAGTCGGCTGTTGCGCGCTGCTTGACCATCATGCATTGTACGATTTCTGCATCAAAAAGGAAAATGGTTTAAAATGAAGTTGATTTAAAATAAAGATTTGAGGACTTGGAAAAGGGCATGCATCATATCTTATTGGGTTGGGTAACCGTCAGCCTGGTATGGGACAGGTCTGACGGGACGTCTAAAAACTACAATGAAGCGTGGTATGAGACACGTGGAGTGGGATTCTCTCTGGCCGTGGGTAACTTAGGACAACTGTTCGCACCAAGAAATGAGGAGGGCGGGAGTGGTCGCCGGGGCAGAGACCCGATCAAGGAGCGGCTCCTGACAGGCTTCTAGTTGAGGTGGCGAATGGAGTGGCCTAGGTTGTGCATTGTCAGGGTGAGTCTAGGTGTCTTCCTAGTCCAATTGCATTAAAAGCTGCAGCGAACTTTGCATGCATATTCATGTCAGTAGACGCGACAGCAGGCGAAAGCTTGATTGGTAGTTATAGGATTCCAAATTCCTGAAGGGAATTTTATTTGGTTTAGGTGAGAGATAGTCTGAAGGATGAGCAATAGGGGCAGAAGACCCAGTGCTGGAGCGTCAAGTTCAAGGGCTCCTGCACCTGAAGGAGACCCCGAGAATTGAAGAAAATGATGAGGGTGCTGACAGAAGTGAGTAACCTGATGGGCAGGCAAGCTGCTGAGAGAGCTGCCACTGTTGCCCAAGCAGCTGAGGCCGCTGCAAATGGAGCCCATGGGGGCAATGGGCATGGCAATGGAGGACGCCAAACTCATCATATAGTGGAGCAGTTTCTGAAGCTGCAACCACCTAAGTTTGATGGCATGGGAGGACCGAAGTAGCTGCCTCGTGGATCGAGCAGCTGGAGAAGGCATTTACAGTGCTTGGATGCACGACGAAGAGAAGGTCTCATTGGCGACCTACCAACTCCAGAACACCGCTGATGATTGGTGGAAGGCCACCAGAGGACGGGTCTTTCCTGATGGCATGAGGCCGAACTGGGCTGCTTTTTGCGCAGCATTTAAGGAAAGTATTTCTCCGAGCTGCCCAGGAGAGGAAGATGAGGAATTTATCAGACTCCGCCAAAGGGTCAATGACAGTATAGACCAGTATGAAAGGCGAACTAGTGTCCAGATGTCCCAAGTTTGCTCGAAGGCTGATAGAGGATCCGTGGGACAAGGCCAGAAGATTCAGGGAAGGACTGAGGCCTGAACTGAAGGCTATGATAATCGCGATGGGCTGAGAGATTATAGTGAGATTTATGAACGAGCCCTGGCTATAGAGCGAGATCTGCAAGAGAAGGCTGCCGCATCTAGATCGCGGTTCATGCCACAGTAGGAACTTCAGAGATTTCTGGCAAGAGGCCGATGAAGGACAACCGCAGGTTCGTTTCCACCTGCAAGGAGGACCTTTGGGAAAGCCACCGTCTGCTGGAAATCAGAACTGCCGCGAATGTGGCGGATGACATGGGAACAGCCCTTGCCCAAAGAAGACTGGAGGATGCTGTGTTCAGGTGTGGTCAGATGGGGCACATCCAAACGGAACTCGCCCGAGGAATGGTCCAAGACCCCAGTTCCAACCGCGAGCCGCAGCCACCAATGGCGAATGTACCTCAAGGATTCTGAACCGTCCGCCTGCTCAGGGACGAGTATATGCTGTGTGCGCGCAAGGAGGCTGAGAATGCGCCAGGGGTGATCACAAGGTACCATTTCTCTCTGTGGCATACCGCCTATGCCTTTATTTGATCCTGGTGCATCCCATGCGTCATATCTGCACGTTTTGCTGCGTTGGCTAGAATAGAAACTAGACCATTGGATGTTGTATTGCATGTGGCACCCCGTTGAAAGATAAAGTAATTGTTATGTTAGGGTGTAGGGGGTGTGAGATAGCTCTGGGAAATAGAGCCGAGAAGATTGATTAGCTGTCCTGCCCATGTATGATTTTGACGTAATTGTTGGCATGGATTGGCTAGTTAGACATGGAGCAGTTATTGACTGCAGTAGGAGTACGATAAGGTTGAACCCAGTAGATGGGCTGAGTAATGAGTTTCAAAGGTAAATCGAGGTGGAACTCAATCCTTGGATTTCCTGCACTAGAAGCAAACCAGGTGATGA
>JAGVVM010016249.1:0-13125 GCA_019149425.1 Psidium friedrichsthalianum | reverse complement strand
CTTTTGCCTTCCTCGTACATCATTACAAGAGAAGGTAATTCGTGATTTACATGATGGTGGACGAGCTGCACATCTGGGACGTGATAATACCGTTGCTGCAGTAGGAGAGCGGTTTTACTAGCCCCAATTGCGTAGAGATGTCAGCAGGTATATACAGAAGTGTTATGTTTGCCAGACTGCTAAGGGGCAGTCTAAAAATACAGGTTTGTATATGCCTTTGCCTGTCCCAGAAAATATATGGGAAGATCTGTCTATGGATTTTGTGCTCGGATTACCACGAACCCAGAGAGGCGTGGATTCTGTTTTTGTTGTGGTTGACAGATTCTCCAAGATGGCGCACTTCATTCCTTGCAGGAAAACTTCTGATGCAGTAAATGTGGCCAGGCTATTCTTTAAAGAAGTGGTTTGTCTGCACGGGGTCCCTAAATCTATTACTTCTGATAGAGACAGCAAATTTCTAGGGCATTTTTGGCGGACATTGTGGAAGCTGTTTGACTCATCTTTAAATTTTAGTAGCACAGCTCATCCGCAGACTGATGGGCAAACAAAGGTGGTCAATAGAACTCTGGGTAATTTAATTCGGAGCATTTGTGGTGACAAACCGAAGCAATGGGATATTGCTTTGTCGCAGGCAGAGTTTGCTTACAACAATGCGGTACACCGTTCTATTGGCAAGTCACCTTTTTCAGTCGTTTATACAAAGGCGCCTCAGCATACTCTGGATTTGATTAAGTTACCCAAGCAAGCAGACAAGAGTGTTGCAGCAAATCACATGGCGAAGCAGATCGTGAAGGTGCATCAGGAAGTCAAGCAGAAGTTGGAAGAGACCAATCAGAAGTACAAGGCTGCAGCAGATAAACACAGGCACAAGCAGGTGTTTGCAGTAGGCGATCAAGTCATGGTATTTTTTTGTAAAGAGCGGTTCCTGATTGGTACTTACAGCAAGTTGCAGCGAAAGAAGTACGAGCCTTATACCGTTAGCAAGAAGATTAATGATAATGCCTATGTTATAGATCTTCCACGTAGTATGGGTATTTCCAACACTTTCAATGTCGCTGATTTGTCACCGTTCCATGATTCCACGAAGCCTTTGTGTCCAGATCATACTTCTAACTCAAGGACGAGTTTTTCCCAAGTGGAGGAGAATGATGTGGAAAGTGTTAGCGATATGTTCTTGGATCGATTAGACAAGCAGAAATCTCGACGGAAGTCAAAAGGAGCATGATGCGCATAGTACCAGAGGACCCGGGAATTGTCAACGTTGGAATTTTTCTTTATTTATTTTTATTTTCTATTATTTTTGCTAATAGTGGCAATTTTGTAATTTTGGGCTTTCTGTTAGAGATTTATTAGGGTTAGGTTTCACGCCTCATATAAAAGGCGTTTTCCAAGTAGGGATAAAGACAGAATATTTGATATTGAATTTGGAGATTTTCTCTTACGCTCTACGTATTGTCGTTTCCTATTACGTTTGCGCTGCGTCATTACGAGAAAAGTTTGAATTCATTAAGGCTCCGTTTATTTGCGAATAATTTTATGTGTATTTATTCTTCGTCTTGCTCTAGGCATGGGTGTACCACTAATGTGTACATCATTGTGATATGTGCGGTCGCGTCCTGTCTCATCAAGCCCATCACTTGAAATTGGGACCAGAACTATCCGGACCAAAACAATCATGTCTTCACCGTTTATTGTACTGTGTGGACCATGCCGTATTCTGGTGTAGATAACCCCACACGGATCGACCCCGAGCATGATATCATCCACTTTGCTCGCGGCTTATCAGCGTTGCGTTTCTTTAAGATGCATCGTACTAGCTTGGAACCGCACAAGAATTATTTGCAGTGACCAACATACTAACCGCCGTAGGTAGGTTTGCCGTCGAAATTATTCATTGATTCCTCCGAGAACCATTCATAAGGTGTTTCATACTACTAACCTAGAATCAATCGTTATCTCCAACTTGCATCAAAATCAAAATAGCAATCGGAATATTCACGTGATTAGCAATCTCAAGCTCTCACCAAAATCAAATCACAATCATAATATCCGAGTTAGCAATCCGATATTGATTCAAGTTGTGAGTCATTATTCATTGTAATACACAATTCAGAATTCTCATTTCTTCTTTACTCTCTGTTTTTCTGCATCTCTTTTTTCTATCTTTGTATCAAAGTAGAAAAAGACAAAAGCCCATCGATCCAAATATGAGTGACTCAAATTCCCCCTCTTCCGAGCAAACTACAATTCAACAGCCTTCCACTGCAAATATAACCACTCCCACAACTCCTGCAGCTACTATTTCCAGTCTTCTCTCTTCTCCATCCATCTAGAACTGTCAATATTGGTCCATAAACCATTTTTGACCCATATTTTGTATAATGGGTTCTATATGGGTTGTTAGCTTTTAGAGGGTACACTAAAATTAGGTCCAAAAAATTGAAGCTAAATCTGATAGGTCAAAAATGGGTTATACATATAACTCATTTTCGACCCATCCAAAAGGTTTTGACATTGTTGTACTTGGGTTGGGTCACGGCATCACGTACGCAGCTTCTGCATTCCGCAAGCATGTCTTGCCCTCACAACTCGCAAGTAGCCGGCCGGTCCTGCCTCTGTCGCCTACTTTTGGTCACGTCTCTCTTCCCCTCACTCAGGTCCTCATCCTCTCCTTCCCCATTCACGTTCAATTGCCACGTCATCAACCCTCGAGTCACCCTCTCTTTCCCCACCCTCTCTTTCCCGACGCCTCTCCTTGTGGACTCGCTAGAGGTAAGCCATCGTCCTACTACCTTGAAGTCAACCAGTGATTTTAGGTGCCATTTTTTTTTTGGAAGAATTCGTCGACACCTTTGTTGAGTGGGGAAGTTTGTGTTGATTCTACGATTGCAACTCTGGAAATGCTAGAATAGAATTCGTCCACAACATTTTTATGGAAGAAGTTTGTGTTGATTCTTCCTTTGGACCCTTTCCCCACATTTCTTCTTATTAGTCAATTTAGAGGAGCCACAATAGATTACGCACAAATCTTTCACTTCAACCGCGTCGGAAATACGAGATCGACTGGAAATGCTTGATGCATTTTGGGATTACAGCATGAATCGGTCTATACATAACATCTACTATCTATTTCAAGTGCTCCATAATTTTCTTACTGATGATTGCACTGATAAAAGTCTTAGTCTTATAAATCCTACATTGAACTCTGATTTTATTATCTAATTATATCGGTTGATTGGATGAGAACGGATACAAATGATTTTCCAGTGAAGTCGCCAAGTAAGGCTGATTGGAGGTGAACATTGAGAGAACCTAGATAGGTCTGTACGAACTTTGTGAGCCCACTGGTCTAATTGTGCCAAAAGAACCGGAATGGCTTTGTGAAAACGTTTGATGAATGAAATTGTTTTTGGGCGTTTCCTGGTCACAGGAGTTTGCTTTGGAGATGTCTGCTTTCAAAAACGAGTTATCCATACGAAAACGGGCTCATTAAATATGGGTCAAAACCCATTCTGTTAGCTCTTCTTTTTATAAGTATTTCAATTTATAGATTTTTTTCATTTTTATTTTATTTATTAATTTTTTATTGTTTAATTTACTTTTTTTTATTTGATTTGAAGTTTTTATCTAAATAACATATACATGTGAAGAGCTTAAATGGGTTAAATGGGTTGTATAGGTTTTTCTAGAATATTAGCATGTTTTGGTAGTATGGATCGGGTCAGGTATGAGCCCAAACGGGTTAGAGGAGTCAATATGGTCGGACCATATTCGACTTGACCCAAGCCTGACCTGACCTGACCTGACCTGACCCACCCATTTGACACCTATCCATTGGAAAATGCCTAGATGAAACAAATTATGTGATTTGGCACACAGAAATCCTATCATATTTTCAAGCCTCTGGACTAATTTCTGTGATAGATGGCAATGAACTGGCACCATATATCCATCTTTCTCAACCAGACCCATAGAACAATGGTCAAACCCTACTCACTCCCACCCCACCTATAAAGCCTAGCACATTCGAGATTAAACAGCTCTTGGCTGGATCTAAGTGCAGCGACAAGTCCCATGGTAGCACAACTCATCGGCCACAAAACTTCTACATCAGTTTGGTCTACCTAGCTGACGCATATCCTTCTCAATCTAGTGCTCGCTCCGCTTCTCTCGGATGCAACTCCAATCCATGAGAAAGGCAATAGGATTGTGACTGAATATATACAAGAGGTACCAAGATTGCCGATCAATTGCTAGCTGTTGGAGAAATTATTTTTGCTAGAGAACACTAGATCCAACTCTTCCAGGGTCTAGGTTCGGAATACTCAACTTTAAAGTGTGGAATGTATTCTTGGATATGCTGAAAATAGTAAAGCTTATACACTTTTTGATTTAGATTCAAATGTTATTGTAGAATCAAGAGATGTTAAAATTTTTTAGAATAAATGTTCTACGAATTTTGAAATTATTGAGAATAATGGTCAAATATAAAATACGAATAATTCAGAATCCATAGAAACACACGCAGATTCTCATGAGAAGAAGACATGATTGAACCTAGGAGAAGCACTAGAGCAAGGAAATCGAAGGAGTTTGGTCCAAATTTTATTACTCATGTTTTCCTTGTTGAATGAGACAGAGATAATAAAGTGGTAAATAAATACCTTTTAGTATTTAACTTAGAAGATGATCCTAAAAGTTTTAGTGATGTTATGTTTTCTAGAGATTCTTCTTTTTGGACAAAAGCTATAGATGATGAAATGGACTTAACCATGTCTAATAATATCTAGGTATTAGCAGACTTACCAAAAGGATCTAAGTCTATTGGGTGCAAATGGGTTTTCAGAATAAATACAATTTTGATGGTACTATCCAAGCTTTTAAAGCTAGGTTAGTGGCCTAGGGGTATAGACAAAATGAGGAATAGATTATTTTGACACTTATGCTCCTGTATCACATATAACATCTATTCGAATTCTTTTTACTCTAGCATCCATTTATGATCTTTGTGTTTATCAAATAGATGTCAAAATTGCTTTTTTAAATAGAGATTTAAATGAGAAAACTTACATGGAACAATAACAAAGTTTTGTTTTTCCTAGAAATGAGAGGAAAGTATGTAAATTGGTCAAATGTCTTTATAGGCTTAAGCAAGCACCGAAGTAACGGCATAAAAAATTTGATTTAGTCATATTATTTAATGGTTTTAAGCATAATAGTGCTGACAAGTGTATTTATTCTAAATTCACTAAAGATTATGGTGTTTTAGTCTGCTTATATATTGATGATATGCTTATCTTTGAAACTAATATGACCGGAGTCATTGAGACTAAGAAGTATATAACTTCAAATTTTAATATTAAAGATTTGAGCGAAGCAGATAATATCTTATGTAGTAAAGTTAAAAAGTATAGTGAGGTTATACTTTGAGCCAATACCATTATGTTGAGAAAATGTTATATAAATTTAAACATCTTGGTTTCAAAGAAATAAATATTCCATTTGATCTCACTATTAAATTGAGTTATAAAACTTGTAGAGCAATAGCACAACTTGAATATGCTAGTGCTATAGTCTTTGATGTATGCGATGCATTGCACTATACCTGATATTGCCTTTTCCATATGTAAGTTGAGTAGATATACTAGCAATCTTAGTATGGAACATTATAATGCCATTATCAGAATTTTGGGTTACCTTAAGAGAACTAAAAATTTGGGATTGTTCTATAATAATTATCCGACTGTATTAGAAGGATACACTGATGCTAGTTGGATTTCTAATGTTGGAGATAAATATTCCACTTTCGGATGGATCTTCATATTAGGTGGATGTGTTGTATTTTAAGCGAGCAAGAAACAAACATGCGTAACTCACTCAATGATGGAATCAGAATTCATTACTTTAGTGGCAAATGGAAAAGAGGCTGAGTGAATTAGAAACTTGTTGTTAGACATCAAATTATGGCCTAGTCTTATACCTTTTATTTCTATTCATTGTGACAGACTACTCTAACAAGAGCTTAAAATAGCACTTATAATGGAAAGTTTAGACATATCAGTCTAAGACATGAGTACGTGAAACAATTGATTCAAGATGATACCATAACAATTATTTGCGTGAGATCAACCAAGAATCTGGCCAATCCTTTATAAAGGCTCTAGCAAGAGATGTGGTAAATGTGACCTTAAATGAAATGGGGCTGAAACCCTTTACTTAAAATCACCACTAATGGTAACTCGACCTAATACTAGCATATCACTAGTTATAAGATTTAATGGGTAAAAACAAGTTACTGAAAGTAATTATTTGATACTAACATTAGCTCAAACATGAGAAATCGGTATCGTTTGTTACGTTTTGTAGGCTGAATTATGTTCTTAATGAAGTATAATATAGAAAATGTAATGCGTTTATTAGTAACAGAAACACATGGTAGATAATTCACATATATGAGCTTAAAATGGTGTCGCTTCTTACGAAAGTTACGGTTACTTTCTAGAGAGCTCATGAAATAGGTACAAGCACAAGGCCATAATAGTGCCGAGTAAATATGAACTTCTCCCTAAAACAAGAGATTTGTATATGTGTGGTATGTCCAATTCTATTAGATAGAGTAGCAAATTTAAAACTAGCAGATATTTGTCACTTTGATTGAGTCTGAGATAGTTGCATTAAGTGAAGGTTTAACTCAAAAGATGCCTTCATGTATGTATATTAATCTTATAGAAATTTTGGTTGTATTTTGAGAAATTTTGGCTATATTTTGTTTTTACAAACAAAGTGGAAGATTGTTGAAGTTTGTTGAAAAAACAAACATTAGTGCCTTTTGTTGTGTCCCACATAGGAGAGATGGAGAGTGCAAGTCAGTTTATAAATTAGAATACTATTATAGTATTCTAAAAAAAAAGAAATGGGAAAGTGGGCTAATCCGCACCATACCCACATGCGGATGCGTGTGTAATTGTGCGATTTTGGCGCAATTATTAAACGTACTTAGCACTTGGCACGCTTGTACGGTCGTGGATAATTATCGACTCTCATCAACGATCAATTTTTTTTTTTGAAATTATAATTAAAATAAAATATTGATTCCTAATGAAATAGTGCAATTGTTCATGTAGGAGTTGTAGTTATTTTATTAAATTTAATTTTCGATTTTTAATTAACTGGTTATGTCCAAGAGTTGTAATATTTCAGACGAGGCAGTTTTTCGAACATTGAAGAGTTATGTTCGAATAAACTACTTTTCGGATAACGAAGAGTTGTGTCCGAATTAACTGCTCTTCAAATGCAAAGTGGTATGTCCAAAATTAACTGTTCTTTGGACACGAAAAGTTGTGTCTGAATTAATTGCTCTTCAGACACGAAGTGTTGTGTCTGAAATTATTTGTTCTCTGGACACGAACAGTTGTGATTGAATGACACTTTGAGACATGAAAAGTTGTCTTTTTTCAAGTTTTATACATTGAGTAACTCTGTTCATTTTCAAAGAATTGAACTTCCTTTTTCGTCTTTCTCAAAAGATACACAATCATTGTTTCCAATTGTTTTCCTAGAGAAATCCTGAAAAAAAAAAAGTCAAAATTGCTATCTGCTATTCTCATTGAGACTTTATTGTACCCTGGAGGATATCTGCTGAAACCATTAGAAATGTTGCAGGGCAAATAAATCCTTAAGAATAATGTTATCACGCCTCAAAATCTGATTTTGTTATTCATCCCTTTTGATCGTATTTACCAATAAGAAGTTCTTCTAATGTTGCTCGAGCTATACCATTTCCTTGAGTCAATTAGATGCGAATCTCCCATAAAATTTCATGTTAAATGCATATGGTCTACCTTCTGTGTTCATTTGACTCTTGGAAGAGTTTCATGCCAAGATTATGTATGGTTGGTGTGGCGAGGGAGAGTGGAATATCTGAGGAATAGATTCTTTGTTTCTCGAATATCATATCTTTTACTCTAGAAGCCTTAAGTAGGGCTCCTATAGCTCTTACCCTCAAGTATACTCTCTCAGCCGTACAATGGGTAGAGACTTCAGGATCGACCATAACCTAAGGATCCTCCGCATTTAATTCCTAAGGTTCGGCTTTCGATTGTTCTCTTAAGCTCGGTGTGTCGACTTGTAGCTTTTCCACGTCTCGTCCTTCGGAAGTTGAGCACGATTGCTCCTCCGACTCAACTCGAGCAATTTGATCTTCTTCCTTCCCCACAGCAGCAAGTACAGGCCGATAATAACAATGACTGCCCCGATTATGCTGATGATGATGCCACAAACGAATCCTCAGACAAATTGACAGGAAAAAAGCTAAAGAAACACGCGAAGTACGGTCATTTTGGAATTACCTGCCCATGTAGAGCTTCTCGCCAAGGACGAAATATGCTAGGACGGCGACTAAAATCGTCGAGAGCGGGTTGAACATGGTGACAAACACGGTCCCTTTTCTTCGGTGCACCGCAGCTGAATGAAGACGATTAAACCCGAGCAAACCACTCCTGAGACACAAGAAATCCATGAATTTACAAATGAAGTCCATAGCTAAATTGCTGGACAATTATTTGGTTGGTCAGTGAATAGATCTACTTAGTCCTTACACCATACAAGGTGGACCAAAAATCTATGTTAAATCCGATAGTCCAAGCAGCTCGTTTATGCTCGACGATCACTGTGAAGACTGCTGATTGCGCTCCGCCGACAAAGCTCATCCATGTGGTCAAGGAAAGCTGTGCCGGGTATCTTTTTAACGTGAATGCCTACAATTCACAGGACAAAAAGAACTATTATGTACTGCAAATTGTTTCTTTCTGTATATTAAACTACGTATGGTCATGTAGCTCATTTTCCTCGAAAGAGTACTCGCTCGATTAGAATACAGTGAATGGCCATTTCATTTCAGGATAAAGATTAAGACTTGTGCTGAATATAGCCGCTTAAATTGTACCACTATGTACTTCATTTTCCTTATGAGAAAATGTGCTCATTAATTGTAGCCACCACGGCTTTCTTATTTGTTTCCAGGGGCAGTCTCACAAAATTTGCTGATGACTGCTCATTCACTTGTGAATAAATTACTAATTCATTGTCTCGAACTCAATCGTGAAGTCTGTCACTTTGTGTTTGCTCCTGATTAATGGAGGTTTCTGAATCAGGTCAAGACCTGCATGATGTACCATATCGACCATGTGATGCAGCTCGCGACAGTGAGGATCGAGCCCTTCAACCAGTCCTCCCGGACACTAGTGTTGCCTCCAATATGGATCAGAGGGTGCCCCAAGTTCCTCACTATTGGGCCTTTGTACAATGTCATCGTCGTCACGCCCGCCAAGGAGACTAATGTACCTAGGGCTTTCGCCATCCCTCGAGGGTTTCGGAGGTTGAGAACCTCCAACCTGCGATTATTTATTAAGACAGCAAATTATACATCATAAGCCTCCTGTTATATTCAATTAGTGCCTGAAATTTGGCTGCTTCTTGTCTACCTCATCACAATGACGATGACAAAAGTCAAGGAAGCTATGGTGTTAATCATTGACGCAAGAAACGTCGGGGATGTGTATCTCAAGCTCGCGAAGTACATGTTTAGCGTCAGTCCGACTCTGTAAAGATCAAAGACAATTAATATTAGCCACATTGCACATGGTTTTAGGCAACAAGCTGAATTATGCTAAGGAATGATTATTTTGAGAGGCAATCTTACCCCAAGAGGGACAGGATGAAGATCTCCACAAACAGATACAACGTTAGCTGTGGCCTTATTTTTCTGCAGCGGAAGACAATATCGCCATCAGAACTCGACATTCGTTCAAATAGACAGTCAATTTGAATGTTCACTGAACTGTTCTGCAAATGATCTGCACAATTGAGAACTCAAGAGCGCTCATGTGGGTCGAGAAAATAGTTTCCAATTTCAGATTTTCTTATTTGCACCACTGAGGAAGAAGCAAATATATGAAGGCGCTGATGAAATGGTCCGAAGAACGCCTGTTTGGGCACTCACAATCCGGGCTACAAAATATAAGTGCTGCTTATCAAAAGCGACATCTTGCTCCGCGAGTTGAAATTGATGGATGGCATAGAATCTGAATTGGAGGAAATTGAAGATAGAGGGGAACGAGAGTCGACAACGAAATTCTCAAGAATCTTCCGACACGAGACTTATGTGACAGTTATACATGTACAACTGCTTTCAGACAGCGAAAAGACCGCTTGAAGTTCCACATCAGCGAGGATGTTCCCTAAGAAGGTTAAATCAAGTCCAGAGAGTGTACCAAAATTAAGCAAAAGACACATAAAACATGAGCCTGCGCATTTACACGTTTACCTTTCAAGAAAATAGGCGAATGGGAGCATAACAAGGCCGGCCACGATGTGCCGATAGGTTATGTAAACGTGAGGGTTCATCCCGTGGTTGAACGAAGCTTCAGTTATGAAGTACAGGAAGGTGTAACCTATCTGAGCCAGCGTCATGAGCAAATGCGGTTTGAACTTCCGGTACAAGTCACGACACCCGGATGGCGCCATCTAGGCTCTATCGTCCCCTCTCTAGGCAAGCCGACAGAAGGGTGAATGCGTGATCGGTCTGTTCTTATAGAAGATGAAGGATGCTTCAGGCTGCAATTCGTATTGCAAATTGTGTGTAGAATCATATTCTCTGTCACATCCCCCTAGTGCAAGTGACAATTAGAGGTAGCAAAATGGATCTAAAATCCATATTTAGATTTAATTGTGGTGCTTTAAGTTTTAAAAGTGAGCCATAAATAGGTTCTTAGAAATTAAATGGGTCCTACATGGATTTTAAATATGTCATAAATGAGTTAGCTTTGGTAACTATATCAGGTGAGACATGAATAATTTTTCTAAATATTTAAAAAAATTGATTTTTTTATAATTTTTTTTCTCCTTTTCCTCTACCTCCGCCTCGATGGCCACTAGTGAGCATCAAGCTCGTTGGGATCTTGCCTCAGGCGAGCTTGGGGCTCACTGAGATTGGCCGAGCTCAAGGTCGTCGGGATTTGGCGAGCTACGAGCCCGAGGTCACCGGGATGCAGCTGGTTGCCGGGTTGCCAGCCGTCACTGAAGCTGGTTGTTAAGTGTGATGTTGGCTGGGTTTCGTGGTGGTGGTGATTGATAGTGTCGCCACGACAAGCAGAGGCGGCAATTAGCTGAGGTTGGGGCTGGGGCCGATGGGCGTGGGACAACTAGGGCATATGTCCTTTTTTAGAGAGAGAGAGAGAGAGAGAGAGAGAGAGTACAACATGTTGATGTCGTGATGTACAATTTAACAAGTTAAACACTGCTGGAATCCATGTCATCTAACACCTTTAAAACTTTTGACAGTTGGATGAGTTCAATTTAAGAAGTTTAGAGAGTAAATTAAATTAAATTAAAAAAAAAATTGGAAACGGCATTAATCAACGAGTAAAAGTTGAAGACCTCCTCATGACATTACTCCAAACAGTATTTCACCTAAAAGTTTCTATGACATCGACGAAGCTGAAAAATGGTTGGTTCCTAGATACACGGTAAGTGGGTACATACATACACAAGTGTCAATGTGACCATAAGTATTTTCTATGACTCAGACCAACACTAGATTCAGCAAATTGATTACTCGAGCACAGGAATTACGGCGCTATTTATTTTGCTGAAAACAAATGATTTGAAGAACTTTTTTTCAAAAAAAAATGATCGTTTATGTTGCTTACAAAGATGAACGAACGAACAACTTTTTCATCGTTCACAAATATATATACACATAAATTGTTGTCAACGATGGAATTTTCTTTTCCTTGGCTAATTATTTTAAGATCATTTTAGAAAAAAATTTAAAATTTTTTATTTTTCATGAAGCAAATGGAGACTATAAAGTAGAATGAGCAATACTTCCACAAGGTTTGTGATTTTTGAGTTGGGCTTTGACAAGAATCATTTGGTGGTTGCGTGAGGAGAATAATGGTAGTGGATTTTTGGGTTTAATTTGATCAAATTATCCTTATTCTTGTTGGATATGATCGTCCACACACCACGTACTTCGTCCCAGAATGTGAAGCCATTTTGGATGCTAGACAATCCGATCAAATCAAGCACTTTCTCTTGAATTCCTGCTGGCTTTCGCGAGAAATCAGAAACCAGTTTTGATGCTTGAAGTTATGCTCTGGACAAGTAGATAATCCTTTATTACCTGAAATGCTCAATTTGGATGGTGGAAAACTAATTAAGTTATCTTGCAAAATTCGCTTGATACAGCATCTTTATGGCCATCGACCATCAATTTCTATGTCTGGAGACTCAACTAGTACCATGAAAGGTTCTATTCACTAGGGATGATCGGTTCCTAAGTGATCCGGTTCCCATCCAAGAATCGAGAGCTGAACTAGACGGATCGGTTTCCAGTTTCTAGAACCAAGAACCGCTCCCGACAATCCTGGAGCCGAATCGGACCAGGCAACCGGTTCAGTACTATTCTCGGGTGGACTAGTGAAATCGTCACATGTTTGTTTTACGCACTTTGCTTGCTTCCATCACCAACTCTACTTCTCTCTCTCACTGACAACCTTCAATTGGAAATCATCTCAAACTCCATGCAGAGGGACAAGATTATATTCTCTAATTCTCCCTAATCTCGTAATCTCTCCCAATCCCCTGTCCAATCAACCCCGTGTTCTCTATTTTCCATTCAATGTCGGGGTTTGGGATCGCCTCCTCACCCAATTCCTGACCATGTCTGATCGCCAAACGAGGCCAATCTGGCGGAGGTTTGCATAAACGACATCCTCAACAGCGACGAGCTGAGTCCTGGCGAAGCTGGACTCCCAGAAGGACAAGGGATCCTCGGTCTCGTGTGCAAGAGGTGGCTCACTCTTCAGAGCTCCGAGTGCCGAAGCTCACAAACTTGGGGTCCTCACAGGCTTGTCATGCTCGCTGCCCGGTTCAGCCGGGTAGTCGAACTAGACCTCTTGCAATCCGTCCTGAGCTCGTTCTACCAAGTCAAGCAACCGCTGTGAGAATTTGTGAGACCATTGCCAACTGTTCCAAAAGCTTAAGCTATTGGATGAAGGCGTGATTTCATATTTAATTATTCTAACACTCTGATGTGGAAAGTGTTAGCGATATGTTCTTTCT
>JAGVVM010016247.1:0-16762 GCA_019149425.1 Psidium friedrichsthalianum | reverse complement strand
GGATCCCTGTTATAAAACAATATGTGTGAATTTAATTCTAGACCACATTGTAGGTTGATTAATTGTTTCTATCTAGTACCAAAATCCAAAACAAGAGAGACAATTAAATTTCTTTCTTAAAAAGGAGGCTAAAGAAGGATCCTCATTTTTTTTTACGGGCCCGCCGAATCCTGAAAAAAAAAAAAAGGTTTTTAAGTAAGTTTAGTAGGTGAGAGTAGGGGTTTGGTTTTAGTGTGCAAATAAAAGAATTTATGTCTTGTGTTCTTAATGAATAGAAAAACTTTGAAAAAAAATTTAAAAGTCTAATTTACCTATGTTATTTACATATTGGATATTTGATATCTTTATTCACGAATTGTCGAATAGCATTTATTCTCTAAGAATAACGGTATCGTTTTCTTAGCATTATCCAAACGCTGAATAATAAGGATATTGTGATGGTCTAAAATTCTTTGTTTAATGGTGTACCATCACTAGTAAACTGCATTGGAGCATCATCATCATCATCTAGAGTCAAAATTAACTAATAAACAAAGTCAATTTCCACAGATCAGAACTTCGTAGTTCTCCAAATCATCTTCCCCTTTGCTTCTTTTTTGTTGATTTGCTGACGGAATTTGTTGGAAACCATAAGCAAACTTCCCATGAATTTCCCAAATTTGTTCACATCTGTCGCACCCGTCAATATGGAAAGTCTCAACCCTTTCCGGAAGGGTAAGACATGGTCTTCTCCAATTAAAAGTAGGATCAAAAGCACGAGCTGCCCTAACAAAACACACCCATAAAGAAAAAAAAGGAGACCCACCCAACAACAACCACTAAATAATACTAAGGAAATTGTAATAAACCAATGTGCAAATGGAAGAATCAGCTTGAGCTCAAATCAGAACAATTCTGTCCTTCAAGCATATTGGGTCATCAACTTGATCAGTACCAATGGACTTTCCATTAAGTTCAGTGTCGACTATGGCACCGTGTATGCTCCATCACTAAATCATCTACCCTCTTGTGTGCTCGAGAGAAGAACTGAAGAAACAATCAAGCCGAGGAAATTTGAGAAAGTTGAAGAGGTGAAAGGACAGGTTGATCTCAACTTGTCAATGCATCAAGTTTGAGAACGTTGATGTCGATTCAAAGGGATTTGTTATAGCAATGCTTTTTGCTCTACTTATCATGGCTTCTTGCATGATCAGTCCCGGGAGACAGGTCGCTCGCATCTATCGCTTCTGCCGGGGACAATGGATCGACCGAGGTTTCTCTCTTTTTGGCTTGTGTCATCCCTAGAGATCATTGCGGTCTTCTTTAGTTGCCGAGGTATGGCGACAAAGATAGTGGAAGCTACTTGCATTTTTTGGAAGTTTTTCTTCTGTCTCTCCGCAGACATTTCGTCTGTCACTGACTATATCTAGCTGGTTACTCTTCAACATGGAAACAATCAATTTGTTATTTGTCCCCCCCTTTTTTTGGTTTGTGGTATTAGGTTGTCTCATTATCTTCAGCCCAAAATTGATTACCAGCTTCATATGCAATCTTAAGCTTGAGGTCTAACTTTCTGTATTCAAGAGCAAGGTGACTCAGATCTGCACAAAGGGTTTAAAAGAGTAGCACGCGTGAAGTTGCTTAAATTTGATGAGCGTAAGAATTTATCGTTAGGTCATCTCTTTTCTCATAAAAAAAAGGGTAAAGTCAAGACTAATAAGACCTAAAATGATTGCTTCATTATTATCTAAGTACAAGGGTGAGAAGAGATGATTAATACTAATGACCATTTTTTGGTAAAAAATTATCCAAAAAGTCCTAAACTTATGGCATTTTTGTGTTCACATCAGCGATTTTCGATTAAATTGACTGGATGGACTCAATTAATAATGGCTCACGCTTTTTTCACTCTCCATATGGCTTTGACACTCCTTTTTTTATATTTTTGACCATCATATCTTTTATGTGGCCCACCACTTCTCGTACAAATTTATACGTTTTCTTTTTATTTATTATTTTGTTTCTTCTTTTTCCCCTTATGAGTCCCTCTTTCTTCATCTTCTCCTTTTTTTTAATACCCCCTTATCTCTCTGTTGTCTCCCTCACAAGGCATTCCCTTTGCATGCCACCCACTCCTTCTTCCAAAAACCCCAACGTCCTCTATTTGTTATTTATGATGCCAATCCCTTCGTCCTCCATACTTTTTTCGGCATCAGTATTTGGCTCACTGGTGACCTCTTTAACTAGTCCCTTTTCTCTGCAGGCTCTTCTTACACTATGAAAGATAATATTGAGGCACCACTTCTCTCTCTTCCTGTTTTTGTATTTTCTTTCCTCTTATTACCATGGAAGGTGATACTAAGAAGCATTGCTTCTTTGCATTGCAGGCATGAAGGACGACGGGATTTGCATCATAGATAATAAACAGAGTATGTCGAGATTTCTGGAAGAAGAAGGATTGGAGCCATACAAGGGGAATGCCCTCTGAGGGACAGAATAGAGAGATGGGAGGCGTGGAACGGAAAAAGGAGAAGGAGGAGGAAAGTGGGACCGTTAAGGAAAAAAAGAAATAAAAGGGTTGACAAAATAATAAATAAAAAATTATATAACTTTGCACCAGAAGTGATGGGCCACATAAAGGATAGAATAGTCAAAATATACACAAAGAGGAGTGTCAAAACCATAAGTAGAGTGGAAAAAGCACTAGCCTTAATAAATTGTCAAAAAGTTTGGGACATAATTGGAAAGTTTAAAAAATTTACGATTGAATTGGCTGAAGTGTAACGAATTTAGTATTTTTTGAACAATTTTCTCCCGTTGTGTGTTACCACAAAGATCTCCTAGCCACTATGGAATATTCAATTTGAGCCATAAATACTCGCTGAGCCACCTGGGACGACGCGAACGTTAGCTAGTCTTAGAGCTAAATTTAATTGCCTATAGTAAGAATCAGATCAGTGCATAATGCTTTCAGTGACCCAGAAGTCTTTAGATGCATGCAATGATGTCTACCTGGACTTGTAATTCCATAGTCGTAGTAATTTCATCAAGCACGTGAGACGCTGAGGAGCAAGCACAAACGGAGAGTGCATTCCGACAATTGACCTAGGAAAAGTACGAACCAAATCAAGCAAGTTCTCCAGACCAAAATCAAATAAGCTCGTGAAAGCTAAGGAAAAGTAGCAGAATTCCAGAGAATACAAGATAAGACTTTTTTCAATGGTTCCGTGACTGAAACACAAGTATCACATCATGATAAAAGGTATATGTCGCCAAGACATGCTGAGGGACAACAGGGGAGACCCGCGTTACGTTGCTAGATCTTACCAGACGTTCAAATAGCCACATCTCAGTAAACAATTTTAAAGGACATCGACATGCAGAGAAAGTGAGCTTGATGTATGTCCTAACTTGAACATTTGACAAATCCAAAGACTTCTTGAACATTTGCTAAACCAAAATAACTTAAGTAGCGTCGACATAGATACATGACACGACACGACACGACACGATACGACACGACACGTTGACATGTTATTTGTAAAAAATAAAAAATTCTGACACGTTGATTGGGGCACTTTATATATTAAGTATATTATACATCAATGAAAATTATTTTGTTGGGCATGTGATGGTTTTAGGATAGAATTAAAGAAAAAGCTCACTTTTTGAGAATTTTTTTTAGAAGTCTAAATGAAAAATACTCATGATTTCCCACTCTTTCTTTATCTCCTGACCACGACTTGTCAGCATCATCTTCTCCAAGACTTGTCAATACTACTCTCGAAACTTCTTTTTCTCTCGTAGAACTCCTATGCGTCAAACTCCTTTGCGTCTGACCAAAACACAAAACTCTATGCATCTTTCATCTCCATTCATCTCTCTCTCAGCGCTTGCTTGGACTCCACCGATCGGCCACAACCGAGCTCGTGACTTCTAAGTGCGTCTGTCATTACGTCTCCAGCCGCCTCCGCATGTCATCGCTCGTGTTCATTAGCGAAACCCTGTCTCTGGCTTTCTCACTTTTCAGGCCGATGAAACCCAGATCTAAGTCGTTGCGGGTTTCTCTGCCATTTTTACTGCCTCCTCTCCACCATTTGTCTCGCCTGCTCCGACCTCACGCCCTCCAGTTCCTCTTCTCCTTTCCCTCCGGACTCGCATGTCGCCGGCGAGTCCGGCGAGTTGACCTCATGTCGGACCGCGTGTCCGGACCTTTCCCAGCGGGTCAAACGCATGTCGGTGCTTCATAGCAAACAACTCCAAAATTATCCAGTATCTTTAGAATTGATTGATACGGTGGCGAGGATTCACAACATCCTTTACAAAAACAACATACGGTTATGCACACTTACGTAAAAAAAAAACCTCAATCTCTTAGCTACCAGTACAAAGCATGATCATACTTCTGTGGCACAACCAGATGTCTATATCATCATTACTCAGAGGCTTGCGCGAGGCGGGAAAGACTAGGAAGTGCCAGGACAATGTAGTACTGAAATCTGGAGATGAAGGACCCCATGGATGGCAGTGTTGAATGGAAGCATGGTGAGGATCTCGTTTCCTGAGGCAATGCTAGATCATGCAGGGGAACTGAACGAGAAGAAGCATCTCGAAATCGGTAGCCATCGCATGTTCTGTGGACCGACCAAGATTTGACATACACTTTACGTTGGGAGATCTCACTATTCTGAAGCGCTTCCAGACATGCCAGCCTGCAAAATTTCTACGATTATTTACCATGGAGTAGATCCCGACCAATCTCCAGAGTCTTCTTTGACGTGATTCTTAACTGACAAGCCAGAATGAGACCTCTAACACAGCACAGAACAAAATCAAAAGGCAAAGTTATAGAATCCCATTATGATTCCGTAGCATGGTGCGATTCCACAAATCAACCTAGCACCGCATATTCAAAGGCAGGGCACTATGTATAGTATGCAAATTCATAACATTGCATTCATCATTTCCTTGTAACAGTATATAGACCAAACAAGAGGCTAGACGAACAATAAGCTGTAAATCTCAACTTCAAGATTGACGAACCTTGAGAATACAATCTTTATATAGCAAGTTCTAACATGGAGTGACGGACAACATTTGGGAGCAAAAGGTCACTACCATATACGCAATCTTTCATCTTCCCAACAGGTAAGACGAGTTGTTGAAAAGATCAATCCCATTCATGTAGGAGGAGAAGGCAAATGCTACAGCCATAACAAGCATAAATGCCTCCTTTGTTTCTGGACATTTTAGCACCATTCATGAGTTTTAAAACACCGCATATGCAGTAATGTTGAAACCTCACATTCTGCTCAACGACAGTTATTGAAAGCAAGATGCCCCATTGGTATTTATGTGCTTTTTTACGCGATTTACAGAAGCATGTAAGCAGCGCCCAAAAGTGACAGTCGCTTACCGGCACTTTGAGCCAGTGCCTGCAGTAATGCAAGCCGACCAAAGTTTAGCAGGCACATTCACTTCTGGTCTGAGCAGAAACATTTGGACATCCTTGAAGCCAAGTTGCATGGAGTCAAGTACTCGACTGCTTTAGGTAGTTTAAGATCTCAAGCAAACCGGGACCCGAAAGTTGCTGGGCATACTGAACAACCGACATAGCTCGCTCGCCATCTGGGCGTGCCACTTCACGTAAAAGTCCCTCCATCCCTACTTTCAAATTCCAACCACGGAAAATTGCACAATCACGTAACAGCAAGTGACAGTCAATCCACGAACGGACGAGATCGTGCAAATGTACATGTCCGAACAACCGAAGTTGAGCAATTTTTTATCGTCAAAAGATAAACACCAACCTAAACCCTGAGACCCAATGTTAAAGAGGGAATTTACCTTCAAAGAGGAAGAGTCACCATGATCATCAACTGATGAAGATCAGTATACAAATCCAAAGAAGGCCATCTCTGTCTCGTCAGCGACTCCCACAAGAAATCCGACCCGCATAAATCCACTCCAGAATCGGCTGCAACTTCCCAGAGCACACAAATCACCCACCTGTTGATCAAACCAAAACCAAACACGCGAAATGATCGACAATCAAAACATTCTAGTTCGCTTGATCGGTTTCGACAAAATAACAGCCATAAAAGTAATGAATCGAGAGTGAATCGTTCCGAGACCGGGAGGCAAGACGCGATTTCGAGGGTGATATCTTCTGGAGAGAGGCTAGGATGCTTTCCGACTGCTCATTTCTCTTCTGGTTTCGCTCGTCAGAGAGAGCAAACTGAATCCGAAGATCGGAGAATAGCCTGTTACTGGATGGCCTATAAGTCGGTAGAGGAGAGGGAAAAAATCATTCCTGGAGTTGATCGCTCAGGCGTGCCGGAAGGCGGAAAAAGCGCAGCGAGTCAGACGTTCAGATGCGTAAAATCTGGCCCAGCTCGATAGTTTTCGGGTTGGTTCCAATATTTCCTCAGACCTTAAAAGCAACAAGTCTTGTCCAAAAACCTTGGTAAACTAAACCAGGGCTCATTGGTCGGACGTACAAAATCAAATGAAATAACAAAAACCAAGTCTTTGCATTAGAGTCGACAACCCTTTGATCTCTAGAATTGATTTTCAAGATAAGCTTATCGATTTTCAGCCCATGAAACAGGAAATCGAATTGATTCTCTTCGAAAACGACCTGTAGCTGTATAGACTAGGCAAATCCGGCCAGTTCTTGGCTCTGTTATCGGTTTTCGGCTCGGCTTGACTAATGTCTCAAGGGCAAAGTGTTGAGAGCAAAGGGCCTAATACCCAAAAAAACCTCAAACTTTAGCCTTTGTCCCAATTATACCCAAAACTTTTTTTGTCTCATAAAAAACCCCAACTTTGGGCTCAATACCAAAAAAACCTTAAACTTTAACCTTTGTCCCAATTATACCCAAAACTTTTTTTTGTCTCATAAAAAACCCTAAACTTTTATTTTATCCCAATTCTACCGGCCTAACACCCAAAAAATCCACAACTTTAGTTTTGTCCCAATTCTACCAACCTAATACATAAAAAAAAAAATCTATTAACTTATTTTATGTTATATATTCTCCTACACATTGTCGGAAAATACAGAGCCACTTAAGATGGTGTGTTTCGGATTCTACCTAGCACTCAACAACCCAAAAATGGCTAGTCGTGGAGATTTGATTATCTAGAAAAATAATTTCAAATCTTGCTATCCTTGAAACATGTGTTTTTGAGTTTAAAAAATTTATTGGTAAGTTTGATGAAAAAATTCAAGCCACGTAAAATTAACTAATAGTAATTATAAAACAGAATGCTGGTGGTGGTTGATTGAGTCAAAAGTAAAAATTTGAGATTTTTTTATGTGATAATTTTTTTTTTGATTAATTGGGACAAATGCTAAAGTTGAGGGTTTTTTTGAATATTAGATCGATAGAATTAGGATAAAAGTAAAAGTTGTGGATTTTTTATGAGACAAAAAAAAGTATTGGATATAATTGGGACTAAGGCCAAAGTTGGGTGTTTTTTATGAGACAAAAAAAAGTTTTGGGTATAATTGGGACAAAGACTAAAGTTGAGGTTTTTTTTGGTATTAGCCCGAGAGCAAAGTGATAATTTTGAGCACTCAGGGGACCAGATTTCATTATACAAACTTTACAAACTCTTTAACTCATTATCTAGATTTTGTCTCGATTTCTTAAAACCCAAATTCACAATGACCATGAAGCACTGTCTCGACCTTTAAGTGTCCTCATTTTCCTCCCAAAAATGCTTCAATGAAGCTCGACCCGTTCTTCGCTGTTGTGCTTCAACTCAGACTTCTTGAAGCTCCAAGAAGAAAAAATGTCCCTTCTTGCTCATCCAGTACAATCAGTGTTCAACCACAAAGTATGCGGCTAAAATAGGAAAAGTACGAATCTATCCAAACAAGTTCTCGAGACCAAAATCAAATAGGCCAGTGAAAGCCAAGCAAAAGAAGTAGAATCCTAAAAAAGTAAGAGACTTTCTCCATGGTTCCTTATCTGAAACATAAGTATCACACTATGGTAAAAGGTGTACGTTGCAAATGAAGACATGCCGACGGACAACAGCTGAGACACCTGTTGCCTCGATAGATCTTGTCAGATGTCTAAACAGCGACATCACGATACCATGATCATACTTCCGTGGCACAACTTGATGTCTATATCATCATCAATCACAGACTTGCGTGCCCCAGGAAAGACCAGGAGGTGAAAGTAGAATGGAATACAGAAATCTGGATCTGGATGCGAAGGAACGCATGAATGGCGTGTTGACGAAGCACGCCGAGGACCTTGTTCTCCTGAGGCAATGGTAGATCTTGCAGGAAACTGAATGGGAATGAGACTTATCTTGCATTCGGAAGCCATAAAATAATAATCTGCAGAGTTTCCACCATTTGAAACTCTGCAGATTATTATTTTATGGCTTCCGAATGCAAGATAAGTCTCATTCCCATTCAGTTCCCTGCAAGATCTACCATTGCCTCAGGAGAACAAGGTCCTCGGCGTGCTTCGTCAACACGCCATTCATGCGTTCCTCGCATCCAGATCCAGATTCTGTATTCCATTCTACTTTCACCTCCTGGTCTTCCTGGGCACGCAAGTCTGTGATTGATGATGATATAGACATCAAGTTGTGCACGGAAGTATGATCATGGTATCGTGATGTCGCTGTTTAGACATCTGACAAGATCTATCGAGGCAACAGGTTGTCTCAGCTGTTGTCCGTCGGCATGTCTTCATTTGCAACGTACACCTTTTACCATAGTGTGATATTATGTTTCAGATAAGGAACCATGGAGAAAGTCTCTACTTTTTTAGGAATTCTACTTCTTTTGCTTGGCTTTCACTGAGCCTATTTGATTTTGGTCTCGAGAACTTGTTTGGATTAGATTCGTACTTTTCCTATTTTAGCCGCCATACTTTGTGGGTTGACACTGATTGTACTGGATGAGCAAGAAAGGGACATTTTTTCTTCTTGGAGCTTCAGAAGTCTGAGTTGAAGCACACAGCGAAGAACGGGTCGAGCTTCATTGAAGCATTTTTGGAGGAAAAATGAGGACACTTAAAGGTCGAGACAGTGCTTCATGGTCATTGTGAATTTTGGGTTTAAGAAATCGAGACAAAATCTAGATAATGAGTTAAAGAGTTTGTAAAGTTTGTATATTGAAATCTGGTCCCCCTGAGTGCTCAAAATTATCACTTTGCTCTCGGGCTAATACCCAAAAAAACCTCAAAACTTTAGTCTTTGTCCCAATTATACCCAAAACTTTTTTTTGTCTCATAAAAAAACCCCAACTTTGGCCTTAGTCCCAATTATATCCAATACTTTTTTTTGTCTCATAAAAAATCACAACTTTTACTTTTATCCTAATTCTATCGATCTAATATTCAAAAAAAACCCTCAACTTTAGCATTTGTCCCAATTATATCAAAAAAAAAATTATCACATAAAAAAAATCTCAAATTTTTACTTTTGACTCAATTCTACCACCACCAGCATTCTGTTTATAATTACTATTAGTTAATTTTACGTGGCTTGAATTTTTTCATCAAACTTACCAATAAATTTTTTAAACTCAAAAACAACATGTTTCAAGGATAGCAAGATTTGAAATTATTTTTCTAGATAATCAAATCTCCACGACTAGCCATTTTGGGTTGTTGAGTGCTAGGTAGAATCCGAAACACACCATCTTAAGTGGCTCTGTATTTTCCGACAATGTGTAGGAGAAATATATAACATAAAATAAGTTAATAGATTTTTTTTTTATGTATTAGGTTGGTAGAATTGGGACAAAACTAAAGTGTGGATTTTTTTGGGTGTTAGGCCGGTAGAATTGGGATAAAAATAAAAGTTTAGGGTTTTTTATGAGACAAAAAAAAGTTTTGGGTATAATTGGGACAAAGGTTAAAGTTTAAGGTTTTTTGGGTATTGAGCCCAAAGTTGGGGGTTTTTATGAGACAAAAAAAAAGTTTGGGTTTTGGGTATAATTGGGACAAAGGCTAAAGTTTGAGGTTTTTTTGGGTATTAGGCCCTTGCTCTCAAACACTTGCCCTTGAGACATTAGTCAAGCCGAGCCGAAAAACCGATAACAGAGCCAAGAACTGGCCGGATTTGCCTAGTCTATACAGCTACAGGTCGTTTTCGAAGAGGGGGAATCAGATTCAATTCGATTTCCTGTTTCATGGGCTGAAAATCGATAAGCTTATCTTGAAAATCAATTCTAGAGATCAAAAGGGTTGTCGACTCTAATGCAAAGACTTGGTTTTTGTTATTTCATTTGATTTTGTACGTCCGACCAATGAGCCCTGGTTTAGTTTACCAAGGTTTTTTGGACAAGACTTGTTGCTTTTAAGGTCTGAGGAAATATTGGAACCAACCCGAAAACTAGTCGAGCTGGGCCAGATTTTACGCATCTGAACGTCTGACTCGCTGCGCTTTTTCCGCCTTCCGGCACGCCTGAGCGATCAACTCCAGGAATGATTTTTCCACCTCTCCTCTACCGACTTATAGGCCATCCAGTAACAGGGGCTATTCTCCGATCTTCGGATCAGTTTGCTCTCTCTGACGAGCGAAACCAGAAGAGAAATGAAGCAGTCGGAAAGCATCCTAGCCTCTCTCCAGAAGATATCACCCTCGAAATCGCGTCTTGCCTCCGGGTCTCGGAACGATTCACTCTCGATTCATTACTTTTATGGCTGTTATTTTGTCGAAACCGATCAAGCGAACTAGAATGTTTGATTGTCGATCATTTCGCGTGTTTGGTTTTGGTTTGATCAACAGGTGGGTGGATTTGTGTGCTCTGGGAAGTTGCAGCCGATTCTGGAGGGATTTATGCGGGTCGGATTCTTGTGGGAGTCGCTGACGAGACAGAGATGGCCTTCTTTGGATTTGTATACTGAATCTTCATCAGTTGATGATCATGGTGACTCTTCCTCTTTGAAGGTAAATTCCCTCTTTAAACATTGGGTCTCAGGGTTTAGGTTGGTGTTTATCTTTTGACGATAAAAAATTGCTCAATTCGGTTGTTCGGACATGTACATTTGCACGATATCGTCCGTTCGTGGATTGACTGTCACTTGCTGTTACGTGATTGTGCAATTTTCCGTGTTGAATTTGAAAGTAGGGATGGAGGGACTTTTACGTGAAGTGGCACGCCCAGATGGCGGAGCGAGCTATGTCGGTTGTTCAGTATGCCCAGCAACTTTCGGGTCCCGGGTTTGCTTGAGATCTTAAACTACCTAAAAGCAGTCGAGTACTTGAACTCCATGCAACTTGGCTTCAAGGATGTCCAAATGTTTCTGCTCAGACCAGAAGTGAATGTGCTGCTAAACTTTGGTCGGCTTGCATTACTGCAGGCACTGGCTCAAAGTGCCGGTAAGCGACTGTCACTTTTGGGCGCTGCTTACATGCTTCTGTAAATCGCGTAAAAAAAGCACATAAATACCAAATGGGGCATCTTGCTTTCAATAACTGTCGTTTGAGCAGAATGTGATGTTTCAACATTACTGCATATGCGGTGTTTAAAACTCATGAATGGTGCTAAAATGTCCAGAAACAAAAGGAGGCATTTATGCTTGTTATGGCTGTAGCATTTGCTTCTCCTCCTACATGAATGGGATGATCTTTTCAACAACTCGTCTTACCTGTTGGGAAGATGAAAGATTGCGTATATGGTAGTGACCTTTTGCTCCAAATGTTGTCCGTCACTCCATGTTAGAACTTGCTATATAAAGATTGTATTCTCAAGGTTCGTCAATCTGAAGTTGAGATTTACAGCTTGATTGTTCGTCTAGCTCTTGTTTGTCTATATACTGTTACAAAGGGAAAATGATGAATGCAATGTTATGAATTTGCATACTATACATAGTGCCCTGCCTTTGAATATGCGGTGCTAGGTTGATTTGTGGAATCGCACCATGCTACGGAATCATAATGGGATTCTATAACTTTGCCTTTTGATTTTTGTCTGTGCTGGTTAGAGGGTCTCATTCTGGCTTGTCAGTTAAGAATCACGTAAAGAAGACTCTGGAGATTGGTCGGGATCTACTCCATGGTAAAATAATCGTAGAAATTTTGCAGGCTGGGCATGTCATGGAAGCGCTTCAGAATAGTGAGATCTCCCAACGTAAAAGTGTATGTCAAATCTTGGTCGGTCCACAGAACATGCGATGGCTACGATTTCGAGATGCTTCTTCTCGTTCAGTTCCCCTGCATGATTAGCATTGCCTCAGGAGAACGAGATCCTCACCATGCTTCATTCAACACTGCCATCCATGGGGTCCTTCATCTCCAGATTTCAGTACTACATTGTCCTGGCACTTCCTAGTCTTTCCCGCCTCGCGCAAGCCTCTGAGTAATGATGATATAGACATCTGGTTGTGCCACAGAAGTATGATCATGCTTTGTACTGGTAGCTAAGAAGATTGAGGTTTTTTTTTACGTAAGTGTGCATAACCGTATGTTGTTTTTGTAAAGGATGTTGTGAATCCTCGCCACCGTATCAATCAATTCTAAAGATACTGGATAATTTTGGAGTTGTTTGCTATGAAGCACCGACATGCGTTTGACCCGCTGGAAAGGTCCGGACACGCGGTCCGACATGAGGTCAACTCGCCGGACTCGCCGGCGACATGCGAGTCCGGAGGGAAAGGAGAAGAGGAACTGGAGGGCGTGAGGTCGGAGCAGGCGAGACAAATGGTGGAGAGGAGGGCAGTAAAATGGCAGAGAAACCCGCAACGACTTAGATCTGGGTTTCATCGGCCTGAAAAGTGAGAAAAGCCAGAGACAGGGTTTCGCTAATGAACACGAGCGATGACATGCGGAGGCGGCTGGAGAACGTAATGACAGACGCACTTAGAAGTCACGAGCTCGGTTGTGGCCGATCGGTGTGAGTCCAAGCAAGCGCTGAGGAGAGAGATGAATGGAGATGAAAGATGCATAGGATTTGTTGTTTGGTCAGACGCAAAGGAGTTTGACGCATAGGAGTTCTACGAGAGAAAAAAGAAAGTTTCGAGAGTAGTATGACAAGTCTTGGAGAAGATTGATGCTGACAAGTCGTGGTCAGGAGATAAAGAAAGAGTGGGAAAAATCATGAGTATTTTTCATTTAGACTTCTAAAAAAAAAATTCTCAAAAAGTGAGCTTTTTCTTTAATTCTATCCTAAAACCATCACATGCCCAACAAAATAATTTTTCATTGATATGTATATATATACTTAATATATAAAGTGCCCCAATCAACGTGTCAGAATTTTTTATTTTTTACAAATAACATGTCAACGTGTCGTGTCGTATCGTGTCGTGTCGTGTCGTGTCATGTATCTATGTCGACGCTACTTAAGTTATTTGGTTAGCAAATGTTCAAGAAGTCTTTGGATTTGTCAAATGTTCAAGTTAGGACATACATCAAGCTCACTTTCTCTGCATGTCGATGTCCTTTAAAATTGTTTACTGAGATGTGGCTATTTGAACGTCTGGTAAGATCTAGCAACGTAACGCGGGTCTCCCCTGTTGTCCCTCAGCATGTCTTGGCGACATATACCTTTTATCATGATGTGATACTTGTGTTTCAGTCACGGAACCATTGAAAAAAGTCTTATCTTGTATTCTCTGGAATTCTGCTACTTTTCCTTAGCTTTCACGAGCTTATTTGATTTTGGTCTGGAGAACTTGCTTGGATTTGGTTCGTACTTTTCCTAGGTCAATTGTCGGAATGCACTCTCCGTTTGTGCTTGCTCCTCAGCGTCTCACGTGCTTGATGAAATTACTACGACTATGGAATTACAAGTCCAGGTAGACATCATTGCATGCATCTAAAGACTTCGGTCACTGAAAGCATTATGCACTGATCTGATTCTTACTATAGGCAATTAAATTTAGCTCTAAGACTAGCTAAACGTTCGCGTCGTCCCAGGTGGCTCAGCGAGTATTTATGGCTCAAATTGAATATTCCATAGTGGCTAGGAGATCTTTGTGGTAAAACAACACAACGGGAGAAAATTGTTCAAAAAAATACTAAATTCGTTACACTTCAGCCAATTCAATCGTAAATTTTTTAAACTTTCCAATTATGTCCCAAACTTTTTGACAATTTATTAAGGCTAGTGCTTTTTCCACTCTACTTATGGTTTTGACACTCCTCTTTGTGTATATTTTGACTATTCTATCCTTTATGTGGCCCATCACTTCTGGTGCAAAGTTATATAATTTTTATTTATTATTTTGTCAACCCTTTTATTTCTTTTTTTCCTTAACGGTCCCACTTTCCTCCTCCTTCTCCTTTTCCGTTCCACGCCTCCATCTCTCTATTCTGTCCCTCAGAGGGCATTCCCCTTGTATGGCTCCCAATCCTTCTTCTTCCAGAAATCTCGACATACTCTGTTTATTATCTATGATGCAAATCCCGTCGTCCTTCATGCCTGCAATGCAAAGAAGCAATGCTTCTTAGTATCACCTTCCATGGTAATAAGAGGAAAGAAAAATACAAAAACAGGAAGAGAGAGAAGTGGTGCCTCAATATTATCTTTCATAGTGTAAGAAGAGCCTGCAGAGAAAAGGGACTAGTTAAAGAGGTCACCAGTGAGCCAAATACTGATGCCGAAAAAAGTATGGAGGACGAAGGGATTGGCATCATAAATAACAAATAGAGGACGTTGGGGTTTTTGGAAGAAGGAGTGGGTGGCATGCAAAGGGAATGCCTTGTGAGGGAGACAACAGAGAGATAAGGGGGTATTAAAAAAAAAGGAGGAAGATGAAGAAAGAGGGACTCATAAGGGGAAAAAGAAGAAACAAAATAATAAATAAAAAGAAAACGTATAAATTTGTACGAGAAGTGGTGGGCCACATAAAAGATATGATGGTCAAAAATATAAAAAAAGGAGTGTCAAAGCCATATGGAGAGTGAAAAAAGCGTGAGCCATTATTAATTGAGTCCATCCAGTCAATTTTAATCGAAAATCGCTGATGTGAACACAAAAATGCCATAAGTTTAGGACTTTTTGGATAATTTTTTACCAAAAAAATGGTCATTAGTATTAATCATCTCTTCTCACCCTTGTACTTAGATAATAATGAAGCAATCAATTTTAGGTCTTATTAGTCTTGACTTTACCCTTTTTTTTATGAGAAAAGAGATGACCTAACGATAAATTCTTACGCTCATCAAATTTAAGCAACTTCACGCGTGCTACTCTTTTAAACCCTTTGTGCAGATCTGAGTCACCTTGCTCTTGAATACAGAAAGTTAGACCTCAAGCTTAAGATTGCATATGAAGCTGGTAATCAAGTTTGGGCTGAAGATAATGAAGACAAACCTAATACCACAAACCCAAAAAAAAGGGGGGGACAAATAACAAATTGATTGTTTCCATGTTGAAGAGTAACCAGCTAGATATAGTCAGTGACAGACGAAATGTCTGCGGAGAGACAGAAGAAAAACTTCCAAAAAATGCAAGTAGCTTCCACTATCTTTGTCGCCATACCTCGGCAACTAAAAGAAGACCGCAATGATCTCTAGGGATGACACAAGCCAAAAAGAGAGAAACCTCGGTCGATCCATTGTCCCCGGCAGAAGAAGCGATAGATGCGAGCGACCTGTTCTCCCGGGACTGATCATGCAAGAAGCCATGATAAGTAGAGCAAAAAGCATGCTATAACAAATCCCTTGAATCGACATCAACGTTCTCAAACTTGATGCATTGACAAGTTGAGATCAACCTGTCTTTCACCTCTTCAACTTTCTCAAATTTCCTCGGCTTGATTGTTTCTTCAGTTCTTCTCTCGAGCACACAAGAGGGTAGATGATTTAGTGATGGAGCATACACGGTGCCATAGTCGACACTGAACTTAATGGAAAGTCCATTGGTACTGATCAAGTTGATGACCCAATATGCTTGAAGGACAGAATTGTTCTGATTTGAGCTCAAGCTGATTCTTCCATTTGCACATTGGTTTATTACAATTTCTTAGTATTATTTAGTGGTTGTTGTTGGGTGGGTCTCCTTTTTTTTCTTTATGGGTGGTGTTTTGTTAGGGCAGCTCGTGCTTTTGATCCTACTTTTAATTGGAGAAAGACCATGTCTTACCCTTCCGGAAAGGGTTGAGACTTCCATATTGACGGTGTGCGACAGATGTGAACAAATTTGGAAATTCATGGGAAGTTTGCTTATGGTTTCCAACAAATTCCGTCAGCAAATCAACAAGAAAAGAAGCAAAGGGGAAGATGATTTGGAGGAACTACGAAGTTCTGATCTGTGGAAATTGACTTTGTTTATTAGGTTAATTTGACTCTAGATGATGATGATGATGCTCCAATGCAGTTTACTAGTGATGGTACACCATTAACAAAGAATTTTAGACCATCACAATATCCTTATTATTCAGCGTTTGGATAATGCTAAGAAAACGATACCGTTATTCTTAGAGAATAAATGCTATTCGACAATTCGTGAATAAAGATATCAAATATCCAATATGTAAATAACATAGGTAAATTAGACTTTTAAATTTTTTTTCAAAGTTTTTCTATTCATTAAGAACACAAGACATAAATTCTTTTATTTGCACACTAAAACCAAACCCCTACTCTCACCTACTAAACTTACTTAAAAACCTTTTTTTTTTTTTCAGGATTCGGCGGGCCCGTAAAAAAAATGAGGATCCTTCTTTAGCCTCTTTTTAAGAAAGAAATTTAATTGTCTCTCTTGATTTGGATTTTGGTACTAGATAGAAACAATTAATCAAACTACAATGTGGTCTAGAAATTAAATTCAGCACAATATTTTTATAACAGGGATCCA
>JAGVVM010016241.1:0-13880 GCA_019149425.1 Psidium friedrichsthalianum | reverse complement strand
AACTCCTCTGCTATCCAGCTGTGAAGTTCAAATTCACGTATCCATTCGAGAGGATTTTGATGTGTTACATGCATAAACCCACATGATAGTTTGAAATCATACACACATTCCTTTCAGAAAATTTAATCCGCCTTTACATGCTTCTAGAGTAGGTTAATGATACATTCTTCCTGTCATTTTCTGTAAATGCTTGATTTGACTGTGTTGGGCGCTCATCTCCCTTGCATTAGTATGACACAAATTTTTGCTTCCAATCCCATCTTTCTCCTTCCCCATCTGATTTCTATTGGCAATCATCTTTCTTTTGTTGCGTGATTCCGGCAGATTTGGTGCATAACGTTTCCCAGGGTATAGCAAAGGTGAGTTTTAAACTTTGTAAGTGCTTTATGTAAAGCATGTTTGAACATGCTAATAATGGGGTCCACTAGTTTCCTTATTCAATACTGCTTTTCAGAAACGAAGGTAGTAAAGAGACTTTTTGTTACATACAATCGTTGTACTTTATTGCTCCTGTCCTAAGAGTAATTTTTGACTGGTATTATAAACTAGTTGAACTTCACACTGCAGGATATTTTTTTCGGCTCCGACTATAAAGATTGCGCAGAATCATCAGGCAAGTGTAGCATTTACTATGGAGAAGCTCTTTTCTTTGTTCTGAAGCTTAGTGTTGCGTATTAATATCTCATGTCTTTGATTAGCTGTCATTCACATATTGTGGTTTTGGTGTTTCAGTTATTGGTCGCTACTCTCTCCCAATCAAAATCAAATTCAGACACCAGTCGACTCTTCATTGTCACTATCCTTTAGGTAAGTGCAGGTTTGAAATTGTACAATTTTCAGTTGCACTACAAGTGTGATAACCTTTTCCCATATAGTCATATGCAAAAGTTACACCTGGATGTTGATATAGTGGTCAAGGGGATTGTTTTTCAATGAGAATGCAAAGACTTTTCTAGGAGTAAATGTATGGTGAATGTTTGTCTTCGGCAAAACCAATGAAAGTCAATTGTACAGGCAACTGTCAGTAATTGGATAATTTCTCATCACAGACGGCATTGTAGTTGTTGAGCTTAGATCGGAAACAAATTATATTATGCTAACCAGTAGAGTGTGCTTCAGAGAAATGATATCTGATTATCCTTGTGTGCTGCAACAGTTCGATACGGCATCCATCAATTGGAGTTCCGCAGTCAACTGGGTTGACCCTTTCTTCTTTGCAGCCCGGTATCTTGGACTGCCCTCTATTGGCCACGCCCTCTTCTTTTCAGCAGGGTCATTGGCTTTGAGTAACAAATTGCATTGACGTCAATAACAGTGACCTCTGTAATTTATTTTCAATTTTTGTCCTTCCTGTAAAGCTCAACAGGACATCATGCCCCGCAATGCATTTGCTTCTTGGGGATTATAGTTCGGAAATACATGAAGAACAAATTGAATGTGGAGTACAGAAAATTTGTACAGGATTCTCGACTTCACTCTTGCGTTTACATCAATAGAGTAATCAAATTTTTCTAGGTTGGTCGCAGATAAGTGGTTGCAAAGTTTGTTGTCACGCTTGTGGGGTATAAACTGCTGTCTCAGAAAGGGAATTCCTAGAGCTGCTTTTAAGACTTTCCATTTTATGGAATGTTGCACATTGGAGTATTTTGGGAGCGTTCTTGTTTTGGAGGGTTTGCTTGGGTGGCAGGTAATGACAGTGACTTAAGCGAAATGTCGCCGTTGGGAAAAAAAAAAAAGTGGATTTTGATTAACTCTCCTTGGGTAATGCGGAAACACATCGCCACCCCTTGTGAATTTATGATCATTGGAGAACAATTTACGTTAGATCGAGAACGCTAATTTCATTCTTTGCAGGGTCATAAATAGAGTGATTAGTTTCAGCTGTCTCTTTGCCGGCGAATTCGAGCTCCCCAGGACATGCTCTCATGGCGGAGATCTTTCTCCGCGCTCCTCCTCAGTAGCTCATTGATTTGAGACACCCACCGAAGCTTCCACTCCGCCGCGTTGTGTTGCTCCTGCGATATGACAGTAACCAAGTAAGTAAACTTCATGCTCCGGAGCATACAAAACTACCGGACGTGAAAGAGAAGTTGTTAACTTCATAAGAAGCATGATTGGTTTCTCCGTCATCCTACTTAATACCAATTCTTTCCTTGCGACAAGCAAGTAGGTTTATGTTAAGAACGACATCCGACATGTACGGACAGTCGATTACAGTAGGACAGAAACCAAATATTTTTGTCATGAAACGTTATTGCCGATAAGATTGTCCGAACTTGTGTGTAGTTTCCTTTCCTAATCTTTCAAAGACAACATCCAGATATCAATGTTTTACACCGAAGCTGCTTGACAAGAACAGCCAGATATTCTCATAAACCCTCGACCATATTCAACGTAACATGGTGTAAGTTAGGAAACAGGTAATAGAAAAAAGGTGAAAAAAACATTAATAACGAAGGGAGATAGCAATACCTGTACATAACAGAATGGTTTTCGACCGCCAAAGGCCATATCTCTATCGTACGAAGCTCTGCTTGTCGGATCGGACAACGTCTCGTAGGCCTGCTGCACCTGAATGAACCTCTTCGTGTACTCTTTGGCCCTGCCGGGAGGCGACACGTCAGGGTGGTATTTCAGGACTAGTTGCTTGTAAGCTCGCCTGATCTCCGACATCGTCCGTCCTCCGAGATGCCCAGCAGGTCGTAGAAACTATCCGCCTCCATCGCCGCCACGCAGAGGTCGTCAACGGCGGCTCTCGAAGCTGTTCTTGATCTTGCGGAAGAAGAAGACCCGCATGAAGTTCTGACGGAAAGGCCTGGCTTGGCAAATGGGTAATGTATCTTGGGGGACACAAAGGTCGGGGCTCGAACTTGGGGTTAAGTTTTGCGCACGGGGGGAAGGGGATTTGGCTCATCTCTCTCTCCTGCTGCTGGTGAAACAAATGGAAGTTTCGATGTCTTTAAGCTTTGGCACGAGATTGAACTGCCAGTCTCTGCGGCCTCTGTATTTATGAAGGGAAACTCTCAACTGGGAGTGGGGACCAGAGCAGCCATGCGTGATGATGGTAACTCAAGAGGCCTTTTGAATTCAGGGTTGGATTAGATTGGGATACGAATTTAATCTTATCTTCATAAATTAGCTGACTGGATTTGATCCGTGTATAAAAATCGATGATTTGATCCGTGTACGAAAATGTGTCATGAATATTTTGGATCCCAATTGTATCATGAAGCCCAAACTCGCTCCACCTAGGAAAATTTCGTTTAAGGGCCCAAAGTACTCTTACTTTGGGCCTGCTCTTTTGTTCAAAAGAGGCATCACCAAGGATATTTTTGTCATTTCATTTTTCATTTTTCTTTATTTTTCTTTTTTTCCTTTGTTTCACCAGTTTACTCTCCCGAGTACTGTTCATCGTCTTCAACCCAGGACCAAGGCACTGTTCATCGTCTCTTCAACCCAGCGCTCGTCCCGGCGAGCCAAGGGCCAGCCTCGACGGCCTCGCCCCGGCAAGCATAGGGCAACCCTCGCTGGCCTCCCGGACGAATCGAGGGCTGCCCTCGCCTCGCCGACAGATCTAGCAGATCTTCTCCTGCAAGCTCCCGCGGCTCAACAATAGCGGCAGCACTGACAATAGCCCCAGAATCTCCTCCAAATTCGGGTTCTTCTCCAATCCCTCCACCACCTGCTCCCAGTCTCAGCCGCAACCGCAGCCAAAGTCGAGCCCTAGCCTACTCTGCCGAACTGCCGCCGCCACGCCGTCCTTGTCCGTGCCGACCCACTCGAGGCTCCATTGCAAGACGGCTCCGAAGAGGAGCGATGGCGACGAGCAGCAGAGCAACAGCCCGACGCTGTTCGATCTCTTGAATCCTTCGTCCCCGAGATCGCCGTCTGGCTTCTCTCTCCTCAGGCGAGCCTTCGTCTCTCCAGATCTGGCAGATCTAGCCGGCGAGGCGAGGGCAGCCCTCGATTCGCCTAAGGAGGCCAGCGAGGGCCGCCCTCTACTCTCCAGGGCGAGGTCGTCGAGGCCAGCCCTTGGCTCGCCGGGGTGAGGCCTGGGTTGAAGAGATGATGAACAATACCCAGTCCTTAGGGTGAAGACGATGAACAGCACTTCGGCAGGGTAAACCGGCTAAACAAAGAAAAAAAAAAATAAAAGAAAAATAAAAAAAATGACAAAAATACCCTTAATCAGGCCTTCTTTTCAAATAAAGACATGAAGTGTCTTTATTTAAAACGTGATTCACTTCAAGCCTTTATTTAAAAATAAGAGCACTTCGTGTCCTTAAACGAAATTTTTCCTCCGTCGACAAGCGACAAGCTTCCTGCCCCTCGCATTTTATATGCTCCCGGTGTGGCGTCGTGAACAGCAATCAAAGATAAGATCAAAAAGCAATCAAAGATGTCTAGTGGCCATACAACTGTTTCTTCTGATCAGAACATGGTAAATTTTCGATTATAATTATAATCGAGCCGATTTCAAAACTTGACACATAATTAACCTCCAAATTACGATTTATTATCTGTGTCGTGAGACATAAGCCACTAAGACGTGTACACCGTGACTTCGACGAAATCGGGGTTTGTGAAGCTACAAAATTTAATTTTTCTGAAAACTTAAACTGTTAAATAAAAATATGGTTTAATGTTAAAAATATTCAAATCTAGGTGACAGAGTAGTGGGGATGAAGGAGAGACGAGCTCTGTTGGAGCGATCGTCGATAAACTCGACTCAGGGCGGGGCAGAGTGGTGAGGGCAACGATCATGGGCCATGCCAGCGAGAAGGGCTGAGCTTGGATTGGGTTAAGGCCTTAGTCGTGCGGATTTCGTGGCGGGCGGTGCTCCGACATGGTCAGAGAGCTCAATTGGGAAGGGAAACTACTATACCATCGACAAGATTAAGATCTAAGAGCGAGTCGAAACCAAATCTTTAACTTGAGGGTAATTCCCTATTGGGTTATGAAAAGTCTTCTTGTAAGTTTATTCTAATATCCATTTGCCAACACATTGAAGGCGTTTTAGAATATGCTTTAACAATTCGGAGGATACCATAGACGGCCGTGGTTTTGTTACACGTCTCGATTTCTATAAAATAAATTAAAACAGGCCAGCGATTCGATGAAGAGAAGGACGGCTCCTAAGTCCATGGAAAAGATGGGCCGACGTCGCATGACAAATCACAGCATCTTCACACATTGATTTGGACCGGATCAATATCTTGACAGGCAATTTTTTCTGGTAAAGTATCTGAAATCATCCTCGTCGATCGCTCCGATAGCCTAATTCAACTTTGTAACTTTATCACGTGAAAAATATCGGTCACCATTGCGCCCTTAAAAATTTTACATTCATCCCGAACCCAAAATCGAATTAATCAATTCGAACCCAAAATCGAATTAAGCTCAACCCGCCACCGGTACCTCGCCCACTCACCATCATGAGGCCCTTCACCCTCCTTGGCCAACACCACCGATGCTTGCATCTCTCTCTTTCTCTGTTCAAGTGACCATGGCATCAACAACCTTGAGCCGAGGTCGCAGGCCTTTGTTGTCTGATCGAGATCACGAGCTGCAATGAAGCCAAATTTCAATATCATGTCCTCGGGGCCACACGTATAGGACTTTTTTGGTAATTTTCTCAATAAAAATATAGTTCGATTGTTAAATATGCAAACGTAGGTGACAGAGTAGTAGGGATGAAGGGAGAGACGAGCTTCATTGGAGGGGATGGTCGATGACTTGGCTCAAGGCAGCAGAGTGGCGAGGCCAGCGATCACTTGGATTGGGTCAAGGTTTTAGCCGTGCGGATTTTGCGAGCATTTAGGTGCGAGTCGAAACATAAGGCGGTCAAGCGAATACCATAGACGGTTCTTTATGAAGAAACTGAGATTGGCGGCGATTCGACGAAGAGAAGGACGGGCCTTAAGCCCATGGAAAGATGGGCCAACATTGGCTCATTCCTTTCTGTTGCTGATCGTTCTCCAAAGCCCAAGTGGTGCCTTCTAAGCTGATGACAATCCACAGCATCCTCAGACATTGATTTTGACGGATCAAATAGCTGACTGGTAATCTTTCTAGCAAAGTATCCGAAATCATCCTCGTCCGATCGCTCTGATAGTTTTCGGCTTTGTCGGCATAACAAATCGATCCTTATAAAGAATCGAACATCATATCACGAGCAATCCGTTAGAATTTCTTTCCTTTCTAATTGATTCGATTTACCAAATCGACTTATATCCTTCAATCAGAACGAGTTCCATAAACTATTCAAACTCGAGACATTAATTCAACAACTAATCCTTAAATTTTCGAGGAATTATTCATCAGTGGTTGTGAATTGTTCTAGTTTATGGTTTCTCTTGGCTATATGGTTCATTTGGAAGGGGGGGAGGATTTGACCTTCAAGAAATGGTGAATAGTCTTGTCAATGCACTAAGTATAACTCCCACCAGAATAAAAGAGTTTGCCCCACCCACGAGTAAATATTATTTTACATAATTAAATTTACGTTATTTCAATGCATGTAGAATTTTAGTGAAAACATTTTATGAAGAAAAATGGCTATTTTGCAAAAAAGGCATAATGGTCATCGATATTTTCACGTAACAGAGGGTACCAAGTGGAATTAGATGATCAAAAAATGATTATATAATTATCTTTAATGCACCGCAAGATTAACAGCTCAGCTCATTCTAAACAAAAATAATAAATAATAAATAATAAATAAAAATTATTATAATATTCACTCTTTAAATAATTTTTAGCTCACGACGTGTTATTACTCTTAAAGTTGTGTCAAAGATTGTTATGCCAAGAAACCCGAAAAACTTTCAAAGCGATCGGACAGTGTGGAATAAATTATAGGACTTTTATTGGTGTGGGGCCCTTCAATACAGTGTGAATAAAAAGAGAACGCATGGGCGTTTTGGTTTAGTGGTCACACTAAACCAAAACGCCCATGCGTTCTCTTTTTATTCACACTGTATTGAAGGGCCCCACACAATAAAAGTCCTATAATTATTCCACACTGTCCGATCGCTTTGAAAGTTTTTCGGGTTTCTTGGCATAACAATCTTTGACACAACTTTAAGAGTAATAACACGTCGTGAGCTAAAAATTATTTAAAGAGTGAATATTATAATAATTTTTATTTATTATTATTATTTATTAATTTTGGTTTAGAATGAGCTGAGCTGTTAATCTTGCGGTGCATTAAAGATAATTATATAATCATTTTTTGATCATCTAATTCCACTTGGTACCCTCTGTTACGTGAAAATATCGATGACCATTATGCCCTTTTTGCAAAATAGCCATTTTTCTTCATAAATGTTTTCACTAAAATTCTACATGCATTGAAATAACGTAAATTTAATTATGTAAATAAAATATTTACTCGTGGGTGGGGCAAACTCTTTTATTCTGGTGGGAGTTATACATTAGTGCATTGACAAGACTATTCACCATTTCTTGAAGGTCAAATCCTCCCCCCTTCCAAATGAAACCATATAGCCAAGAGAAACCATAAACTAGAACAATTCACAACCACTGATGAATAATTCCTCGAAAATTTAAGGATTAGTTGTTGAATTAATGTCTCGAGTTTGAATAGTTTATGGAACTCGTTCTGATTGAAGGATATAAGTCGATTTGGTAAATCGAATCAATTAGAAAGGAAAGAAATTCTAACGGATTGCTCGTGATATGATGTTCGATTCTTTATAAGGATCGATTTGTTATGCCGACAAAGCCGAAAAACTATCAGAGCGATCGGACGAGGATGATTTCGGATACTTTGCTAGAAAGATACCAGTCAAGCTATTTGATCCGTCAAAATCAAGTCTGAGGATGCTGTGGATTGTCATCAGCTAGAAGGCACCACTTGGGCTTTGGAGAACGATCAGCAACAGAAAGGAATGAGCCAATGTTGGCCCATCTTTCCATGGGCTTAAGGCCCGTCCTTCTCTCGTCGAATCGCCGGCCAATCTCAGTTTCTTCATAAAGAACCGTCTATTGTATTCGCTTGACCGCCTTATGTTTCGACTCGCACCTAAATGCTCGCAAAATCCGCACGGCTAAAACCTTGACCCAATCCAAGTGATCGCTGGCCTCGCCACTCTGCTGCCTTGAGCCAAGTCATCGACCATCCCTCCAATGAAGCTCGTCTCTCCCTTCATCCCTACTACTCTGTCACCTACGTTTGCATATTTAACAATCGAACTATATTTTTATTGAGAAAATTACCAAAAAAAGTCCTATACGTGTGGCCCGAGGACATGATATTGAAATTTGGCTTCATTGCAGCTCGTGATCTCGATCAGACAACAAAGGCCTGCGACCTCGGCTCAAGGTTGTGATGCCATGGTCACTTGAACAGAGAAAGAGAGAGATGCAAGCATCGGTGGTGTTGGCCAAGGAGGGTGAAGGGCCTCATGGTGAGAGGGGCGAGGGTACCGGTGGCGGGTTGAGCTTAATTCGATTTTGGGTTCGAATTGATTAATTCGATTTTGGGTTCGGGATGAATGTAAAATTTTAAGGGCGCAATGGTGACCGATATTTTTCACGTGATAAAGTTACAAAGTTGAATTAGGCTATCGGAGCGATCGGACGAGGATGATTTCAGATACTTTACCAGAAAAAATTGCCTGTCAAGATATTGATCCGGTCCAAATCAATGTGTGAAGATGCTGTGATTTGTCATGCGACGTCGGCCCATCTTTTCCATGGACTTAAGGAGCCGTCCTTCTCTTCATCGAATCGCTGGCCTGTTTTAATTATTTTATAGAAATCGAGACGTGTAACAAAACCACGGCCGTCTATGGTATCCTCCGAATTGTTAAAGCATATTCTAAAACGCCTTCAATGTGTTGGCAAATGGATATTAGAATAAACTTACAAGAAGACTTTTCATAACCCAATAGGGAATTACCCTCAAGTTAAAGATTTGGTTTCGACTCGCTCTTAGATCTTAATCTTGTCGATGGTATAGTAGTTTCCCTTCCCAATTGAGCTCTCTGACCATGTCGGAGCACCGCCCGCCACGAAATCCGCACGACTAAGGCCTTAACCCAATCCAAGCTCAGCCCCTTCTCGCTGGCATGGCCCATGATCGTTGCCCTCACCACTCTGCCCCGCCCTGAGTCGAGTTATCGACGATCGCTCCAACAGAGCTCGTCTCTCCCTTCATCCCCACTACTCTGTCACCTAGATTTGAATATTTTTAACATTAAACCATATTTTTATTTAACAGTTTAAGTTTTCAGAAAAATTAAAATTTTGTAGCTTCACAAACCCCGATTTCGTCGAAGGTCACGGTGTACACGTCTTAGTGGCTTATGTCTCACGACACAGATAATAAATCGTAATTTGGAGGTTAATTATGTGTCAAGTTTTGAAATCGGCTCGATTATAATTATAATCGAAAATTTACCATGTTCTGATCAGAAGAAACAGTTGTAATGGCCACTAGACATCTTTGATTGCTTTTTGATCTTATCTTTGATTGCTGTTCACGACGCCACACGGGAGCATATAAAATGCGAGGGGCAGGAAGCTTGTCGCTTGTCGACGGAGGGAAAAATTTCGTTTAAGGACACGAAGTGCTCTTATTTTTAAATAAAGGCTTGAAGTGAATCACGTTTTAAATAAAGACACTTCATGTCTTTATTTGAAAAGAAGGCCTGATTAAGGGTATTTTTGTCATTTTTTTATTTTTCTTTTATTTTTTTTTTCTTTGTTTAGCCGGTTTACCCTGCCGAAGTGCTGTTCATCGTCTTCACCCTAAGGACTGGGTATTGTTCATCATCTCTTCAACCCAGGCCTCACCCGGCGAGCCAAGGGCTGGCCTCGACGACCTCGCCCTGGAGAGTAGAGGGCGGCCCTCGCTGGCCTCCTTAGGCGAATCGAGGGCTGCCCTCGCCTCGCCGGCTAGATCTGCCAGATCTGGAGAGACGAAGGCTCGCCTTGAGGAGAGAGAAGCCAGACGGCGATCTCGGGGACGAAGGATTCAAGAGATCGAACAGCGTCGGGCTGTTGCTCTGCTGCTCGTCGCCATCGCTCCTCTTCGGAGCCGTCTTGCAATGGAGCCTCGAGTGGGTCGGCACGGACAAGGACGGCGTGGCGGCGGCAGTTCGGCAGAGTAGGCTAGGGCTCGACTTTGGCTGCGGTTGCGGCTGAGACTGGGAGCAGGTGGTGGAGGGATTGGAGAAGAACCCGAATTGGAGGAGATTCTGGGGCTATTGTCAGTGCTGCCGCTATTGTTGAGCCGCGGGAGCTTGCAGGAGAAGATCTGCTAGATCTGGTCGGCGAGGCGAGGGCAGCCCTCGATTCGTCCGGGGAGGCCAGCGAGGGTTGCCCTATGCTTGCCGGGGCGAGGCCGTCGAGGCTGGCCCTTGGCTCGCCGGGACGAGCGCTGGGTTGAAGAGACGATGAACAGTGCCTGGTCTGGGTTGAAGACGATGAACAGTACTCGGGAGAGTAAACTGGTGAAACAAAGGAAAAAAAGAAAAATAAAGAAAAATGAAAAATGAAAATGACAAAAATATCCTTGGTGATGCCCTCTTTTGAAACAAAAGAGCAGGCCCAAAGTAAGAGTACTTTGGGCCCTTAAACGAAATTTTCCTAGGTGGAGCGAGTTTGGGCTTCATGATACAATGGGATCCAAAATATTCATGACACATTTTCGTACACGGATCAAATCATCGATTTTTATACACGGATCAAATCCCAGTCAGCTAATTTATGAAGATAAGATTAAATTCGTATCCCAATCTAATCCAACCCTGAATTCAAAAGGCCTCTTGAGTTACCATCATCACGCATGGCTGCTCTGGTCCCCACTCCCAGTTGAGAGTTTCCCTTCATAAATACAGAGGCCGCAGAGACTGGCAGTTCAATCTCGTGCCAAAGCTTAAAGACATCGAAACTTCCATTTGTTTCACCAGCAGCAGGAGAGAGAGATGAGCCAAATCCCTTCCCCCGTGCGCAAAACTTAACCCCAAGTTCGAGCCCCGACCTTGTGTCCCCCAAGATACATTACCATTTGCCAAAGCCAGGCCTTTCCGTCAGAACTTCATGCGGGTCTTCTTCTTCCGCAAGATCAAGAACAGCTTCGAGAGCCGCCGTTGACGACCTCTGCGTGGCGGCGATGGAGGCGGATAGTTTCTACGACCTGCTGGGCATCTCGGAGGACGGGACGATGTCGGAGATCAGGCGAGCTTACAAGCAACTAGTCCTGAAATACCACCCTGACGTGTCGCCTCCCGGCAGGGCCAAAGAGTACACGAAGAGGTTCATTCAGGTGCAGCAGGCCTACGAGACGTTGTCCGATCCGACAAGCAGAGCTTCGTACGATAGAGATATGGCCTTTGGCGGTCGAAAACCATTCTGTTATGTACAGGTATTTGCTATCTCCCTTCGTTATTAATGTTTTTCACTTTTTTCTTATTACCTGTTTCCTAACTTACACCATGTTACGTTGAATATGGTCGAGGGTTTATGAGAATATCTGGCTGTTCTTGTCAAGCAGCTTCGGTGTAAAACATTGATATCTGGATGTTGTCTTTGAAAGATTAGGAAAGGAAACTACACACAAGTTCGGACAATCTTATCGGCAATAACGTTTCATGACAAAAATATTTGGTTTCTGTCCTACTGTAATCGACTGTCGTACATGTCGGATGTCGTTCTTAACATAAACCTACTTGCTTGTCGCAAGGAAAGAATTGGTATTAAGTAGGATGACGGGAGAAACCAATCATGCTTCTTATGAAGTTAACAACTTCTCTTTCACCGTCCGGTAGTTTTGTATGCTCCGGAGCATGAAGTTTACTTACTTGGTTACTGTCATATCGCAGGAGCAACACAACGCGGCGGAGTGGAAGCTTCGGTGGGTGTCTCAAATCAATGAGCTACTGAGGAGGAGCGCGGAGAAAGATCTCCGCCATGAGAGCATGTCCTGGGGAGCTCGAATTCGCCGGCAAAGAGACAGCTGAAACTAAATCACTCTATTTATGACCCTGCAAAGAATGAAATTAGCGTTCTCGATCTAACGTAAATTGTTCTCCAATGATCAATAAATTCACAAGGGGTGGCGATGTGTTTCCGCATTACCCAAGGAGAGTTAATCAAAATCCACTTTTTTTTTTTTCCCAACGGCGACATTTCGCTTAAGTCACTGTCATTACCTGCCACCCAAGCAAAACCCTCCAAAACAAGAACGCTCCCAAAATACTCCAATGTGCAACATTCCATAAAATGGAAAGTCTTAAAAGCAGCTCTAGGAATTCCCTTTCTGAGACAGCAGTTTATACCCCACAAGCGTGACAACAAACTTTGCAACCACTTATCTGCGACCAACCTAGAAAAATTGATTACTCTATTGATGTAAACGCAAGAGTGAAGTCGAGAATCCTGTACAAATTTTCTGTACTCCACATTCCAATTGTTCTTCATGTATTTCCGAACTATAATCCCCAAGAAGCAAATGCATTGCGGGGCATGATGTCCTGTTGAGCTTTACAGGAAGGACAAAAATTGAAAATAAATTACAGAGGTCACTGTTATTGACGTCAATGCAATTTGTTACTCAAAGCCAATGACCCTGCTGAAAAGAAGAGGGCGTGGCCAATAGAGGGCAGTCCAAGATACCGGGCTGCAAAGAAGAAAGGGTCAACCCAGTTGACTGCGGAACTCCAATTGATGGATGCCGTATCGAACTGTTGCAGCACACAAGGATAATCAGATATCATTTCTCTGAAAGCACACTCTACTGGTTAGCATAATATAATTTGTTTCCGATCTAAGCTCAACAACTACAATGCCGTCTGTGATGAGAAATTATCCAAATTACTGACAGTTGCCTGTACAATTGACTTTCATTGGTTTTGCCGAAGACAAAACATTCACCATACATTTACTCCTAGAAAAGTCTTTGCATTCTCATTGAAAAACAATCCCCTTGACCAACTATATCAACATCCAGGTGTAACTTTTGCATATGACTATATGGGAAAAGGTTATCACACTTGTAGTGCAACTGAAAATTGTACAATTTCAAACCTGCACTTACCTAAAGGATAGTGACAATGAAGAGTCGACTGGTGTCTGAATTTGATTTTGATTGGGAGAGAGTAGCGACCAATAAACTGAAACACCAAAACCACAATATGTGAATGACAGCTAATCAAAGACATGAGATATTAATACGCAACACTAAGCTTCAGAACAAAGAAAAGAGCCTTCTCCATAGTAAATGCTACACTTGCCTGATGATTCTGCGCAATCTTTATAGTCGGAGCCGAAAAAAATATCCTGCAGTGTGAAGTTCAAACTAGTTTATAATACCAGTCAAAAATTACTCTTAGGACAGGAGCAATAAAGTACAACGATTGTATGTAACAAAAAGTCTCTTTACTACCTTCGTTTCTGAAAAGCAGTATTGAATAAGGAAACATAGTGGACCCCATTATTAGCATGTTCAAACAATGCTTTACATAAAGCACTTACAAAGTTTAAACTCACCTTTGCTATACCCTGGGAAACGTTATGCACCAAATCTGCCGGAATCACGCAACAAAAGAAAGATGATTGCCAATAGAAATCAGATGGGGAAGGAGAAAGATGGGATTGGAAGCAAAAATTTGTGTCATACTAATGCAAGGGAGATGAGCGCCCAAACACCAGTCAAATCAAGCATTTACAGAAAATGACAGGAAGAATGTATCATTAACCTACTCTAGAAGCATGTAAAGGCGGATTAAATATTTCTGAAAGGAAATGTGTGTATGATTTCAAACTATCATGTGGGTTTATGCATGTAACACATCAAAATCCTCTCGAATGGATACGTGAATTGAACTTCACAGCTGGATAGCAGAGGAGTC
>JAGVVM010016239.1:0-14380 GCA_019149425.1 Psidium friedrichsthalianum | reverse complement strand
CCAGATACGAATGGTTTGGACCTCAAATCGAATCTAATCCTGAGAGACGAATCGAGAATTGAAGATTAATATCTATAGCTAGAATAGTATAGAAAAAATTATACAAAAAGTAATAAAGATATTGCATTTTTGCCAATTCAGTTCTAAACCTTTTAATTTTGCCAATTGAGTACTAAACATTTTTCACGTTTTGTCAATTGAGATAGTCCGGTCAATTTTAACTGAAAATCGCTGACGTGGAGACCAGCTGTTCTACATGTCACAGTCGATGCTAACATGGACAATCTTCAATAATATTTAATATCTATTTAGAATTATTTATTTTCTTCTAGTTTCCTTCTTCACTTTTTTATTTTTTTTTCCCTTTTTTGCTCTACTTGCCGTTGCCAACACCCTTGCTAGAGGCCAGCGGCCCTCGTCAGGCCTAGCGATCGTCAACAAAGATAAGAAGGGAAAAAGAAAAAGTAAAGAATGAAAATAGAAGAAAAGAAAAATAAATAAATCAATCAATCATTAAAAAAATATTCATGGTTCACATCAGCGATTTTCGGCTAAAATAGGTCGAAAGACTCAATTGACACAATTAAAATGTTTAAGGCTAAATTGGCGCAAGCGCGATAAGTTTAAGTGAAATCCTAATTTGATTGTGAAATCCTCAAAAAATTAACCAAGATTTTTAGCTTCTGTTCCCCTTTTTAATCTATCTATGCACTTATGCATCCACCACATTCTAACTCCTCAAACAGAATTTTATTGCCTCAAAATAAATGAAATGCAATGTTAATTCCAATAGCTAGTCTCACATGAGTAAATGTATCAAATTTGAATGACTTATAAATAAACTAAATTCTTTGCATAACAATAACATTCTAATGAACATGACACAGTTTTCTGGCCAAAATATGGTATAACTTAATGAACTATTAATATAGTTTAAGGAAATCTTACACTACATTTTCGAAAGAGGAATTGGAACATTTTCATCAAGGACAGCCGGCTTAGGTTAAGGACGACAGTTATCTGCCAAACCCACTATTTGCATCATTATATGGCAGGGCAAGATCACCCAATGTTATTATTAGGCATCATCAGATGCATGGCTGCAGTTAGTTTTCCAATTAAATTGAAGGCATTGCTGTTAATTTGGCCTTAACCGAGCTGTCGTTGGCAAGAGGTTGGCAAGAGGTTGGCCTGGTCAAACATTTGCGGTTTTGTCCGTTCAAACACCATTCTGTTATCCACACAAACTAGGGAGCTTAGTTGGGAATGGAGCTGGTTCTCATTGATATGTTTGGTCGAGGATTGCAATGGAAGAAGATTTGAAGACCTTGTACAGACATTTTTTTTACAAGAGAGGAGGAGATTTTTTGAAGAGAGAGAGGGAGAGGAGATGGACAACGGGCTATCGTGGCGGACCAATGGGACTACAACGACGATCCGCCTCCGGCGACAGCATCCGAGGACCGGAAGAAGCGGAAAGACGGGTCGAAGTCCGGGAAGAAGAAATTCAGCTTACAGTGGGTGAAAGAGCTGTGCAAGAAGTCGCCCAACAAGTGATGAATCCTGCTTCAAGCAGATCCCAATTCTTGCCCTCGGGAACGTTGTTCATAGAAAAATTTCTTTTGTGATCTCCATCAGTTATTCATGACACAGGAACACATTTCTTTCCTCACATTATGCAGAAAAGAAATTATCTGTTAGAGGCTTTGGTAATTTTCTTTTTCATTATTTCTGTGGTAAGTATTCAATTTGACCCATTAAGGATTATAGCGGTGCACATTATTCTTTCAATATTGATTACACGCGTATGAACTTGTCGTTGATCTATCAAGTAAAATATTTTATTTAAGCACCGTTGCGTCGATTAAAGGTCATCACCATTGATGAATTTCATACGCTGTCTCCTCCTGTATTGAACTTTTCATTGACGGGACGACAAAATCTGCTTGCTTAGTGGAATAATGCCAAATAAGAAGTTTACACGATATATAAAGATGCCTAAGCAATTCGCATCGGGAGTGATCTGTTTCAAAATAAGCCAGTTGCCACCTTGAAACTGGGAACCAGACCATAAGGGTTGGCTCCTAGTTTGCGGAATTGAGATCCAGCCCACCTAGTCCTAGACCTACTCGAGAACTGAAGCGATGTTTTATGGGAAATTGTCAAAAAAAGTCCTAAACCTATTGCACTTTTGCCAATTTAGTTTTAAACCTTTTAATTTTGCCAATTCAGTCCTAAACCTTTTCGATTTGCGCCAATTCAGTCCTAAACCTTTTTTTCTCGCCGATTCAATCCTAAACCTTTTATAATTATGCCAATTCAATCCTTCCGGTGAATTTTCGCCAGCCGACGCTGACATGGGCGCCGGCCGACGCTGACGTGGGCGTCGGCCGGCCGACGACATAATATTTTAATATTTTTTTGAATTTTAATATTTTTAAAATATATTTTTTCTTTTTTTCCTTTTCTTTTTTTCTCCTCCCATCTGCTCCGGCGACAAACCAGAGGACAGCCGGTGAGGCTCGCCAGCCTCATCATGGTCGAGCGAGGCCGACCTCGCCATGTCTAGGCGAGGTAGAGCCTCGCGATGGCCGGGCGAGGCTCGTCTCGTCGGCTCGACCTCGGCGAGGCTTAGCCTCGCCTAGATCTGGCCTCGCGACGGCCCGGCTCCATTTTGGTCGGGTCTTGCTCCCGTGCACTCGATTCGCAGAGCTCATGGTTCCCCGTACCGAGCTTCTTCTTTGTCTAGGCGACATCGCACCATCAGGATATATTTGTTGCAGTACCGCCATACCGTTGGCTCCATCCGTCGCGCGTTAGCTCGACAAGAACGCCGGGTCCGCGCGCCCTTTGCTGAGGCACTGACTTTAGACTCCACCCTTAGGTCTACCTGCCGCTACTGGTTCAGGAGCTCACCGCCGGTCGTTGAGAGTTGTTGGAGGAGAAAGCGATAGGCCATGGCAAGCCTCGCGACGGTCTCGCCCGCCAGCCCAGATCTGAGCGAGGTCGAGCCAAAGAGGTGAGCCTCGCGACGGCCTCGCCCAGATTTGGGCTGGCAGCCCAGCCATCGCAAGCCGTCCTCTGGTTCGTTGTCGGAGCAGAGGAAGATGACAGAGGCAGAGGAGGAAGATGGGAGGAGGAAAAAAGAAAAGAAAAAAATATTTTAAAGATATTAAAAATTCAAAAAATATTTAAAAGTTCAAAAAAAATATTAAAATATTAGGTTGCCGCCGACCGGCGTCCATGTCAACGCCAGCCGGCGCACACGTCAGCGTCGACCGGTGAAAGTTCACCGGAATGACTGAATTGGCATAATTCTAAAAGATTTAGGACTGAATCGGCGAGAAAAAAAGGTTAGGATTGAATTGGCGCAAATAGAAACGGTTTAGGACTGAATTGGCAAAATTAAAAAGGTTCATGACTAAATTGGTAAAAGTGCAATAGGTTTAGGGCTTTTTTTGATAATTTTCCCGATGTTTTACCAATCATAATAATTACTACCAAAGTTTGCAATAAAAATCACAAGCTTCATTTCGAATGCGGGCTCCGATATATATCACGCATGAAAGTGGGAAATTAGGGTTTTGGATATTTGGAATGATAAGAATTTAAATAAAAAAAAAAATCAGTCGAGTCCGAGTGGGTGGGTCTATACTTAGAACCAGTCCATTATTCACCGATCCAAATTTGAGGAATGGGGTACCATTGAAACCCAGCCGATTCGATACGGTTGTTATGCTCCTCCCCAGTGAATATCTTTTATCTGGTGGTATCGTGAGTCGAGATAGCCAAACAAAGAAGAACTGAAGACAAGAAAGTAGCCTTGTTCATTAAGTTGATTTGTAACTAAGAAATGGATACGTGGTGCATGGGCAAAATGCATGGCACCATCAAGTGGCAAGCAATTGCACGATAATTTGTGCTTTTCTTTTGCCCATTTGTTTGCCGCACTGCAAAACAAAACAGCGGTCTAAGCCGAGTTCGTGCCTTTCCCCGCTAAGCTACGGTACCCTTGGCAATTCAATCACCATCCAATTAGTATAAGGACAAATTCACCCTACGTCCCAAATGATAAACTACTGATGCCATATTGACAATTCAAAGAAATTGAAAAAGTTCACAGCAAAAAACCACGTGCATTTCGACACGTCTCATCACTGTCGATGGCACTGAGGACCGGCTGCCAAATCAAAAGGGAAGGGTAGGAGCCACTAAAACTTGGGGAACTGATGGCATATCACCCATCTAATCAGCACGTTGGTAAGATTAGTCAAATCCAATTTAAGTTCAACATACATTAAACCGCTCCTCAGTAAGCGTAACCCTATCGTCAATCATTAGAAAACAACCCCGAAGGAGTACGGAAAATTATCCAAACCTCACCAGAACTGCTGATATACTTTTCTCAGCAAATCCAACTTCCTCTGGACCACAGATGCATATGAACTCATAAGCAGACCCAAACCAATCCCATAGTTGGGTTTCAAAGTTCAGATGCAACATTCCCCATGAAGAAGTAATCAAAGAGAGCAAAGGCATGCAGCAGAAGCTCCATTCTTGCAACTACTACTTGCAAATTCCAATGACAAGAATACAGGTTCAAATTACAGAACTAAACAGAACAGTGTTAACAAGTCTTCCACATATACCTTCTTTTATTTGTTCCGGGCACTGAAAACCTATAATAACAATAGGGAGTAAACAATTCTACTGATACAAGTACAACAAGTGCTCGCCAAGCATTGGCGAAACACCTTGAGAAATTTATACTTGGGATGATTATTACCTAGGTTGAGAGTCTTATCAACTCAAATCAAATGCCACAGTACACTGCAGATTTTCTTTTTATTCCTTTTCTAACTCCCTTTTCTCAAGATAGCACCCAAATAAATACACAACCATCTGCACGCGAACCGCACTCGGTGCAAAGATTGACAAACACAAGGTCACCAGACATGTCATCGTGTTTCACATGGATGGCTCAGTCACCAAGCAACTCCATGTAGGGAACGATCGGAACAGATCCTCCAGCTCCAAGATCAAAACCCGGTTCCAAGCTGCGCCATATCACACTAAGTGAGAATGACATATGACTACCAGAGAAAGTGAGGCAGCTTCAGATGCCCCCTAATTCCTCATTTTCGATTTATGTCGATGCCTGTTTGATCCAAAAAGCAAGGCACAAAAAAGAAAACAGCATTGCTCATAGACCAAAGCCCAACGAGAAGCCTTACTCATCCTCAGCCACGGATTGAGGAGCCCTGTGGATCTTCGTGGTGGGAAGTAGAATCTGAGATAGCAACATCGCTACCTTCCATCTCGTGGCGCTTCAGGAGTTGATGCTTTGAACAATCTGAGCAGAGCAGTTCCAGACAAAAGGTTTCCTCGTATTCATTGTCATTAATGCACCGACCACACTGAACGCACCGAGCTATGCACAGTGTGCAGGCCCTACATACTTGAGATGCATGTTCCTTACCCTGACAAACCTCAGCAGGGCAGTCATAGACCAACCTCAGTTTCTGACATCTTGGACACGTCTCAATATCAATGGTACGATCATCCTCACAAGATAAGTACATACTCTCTCTGTGATAGAAATATGGCTTGAGGGCATTCAGGTTCTGCTGCTTCTCATTCGTGATCCCCAACAAGAGCTTCAACTCCTCAAAATGTTCCTCCGTTACCCCATAAAGCCCACCAATCCTAATATGCTTTACTCTGAGGGTACCCATCAACTTGAAAGTTCTCAGGCTATCCAAAATGCCATTAATACTAAGTCTTGTGCAGCCAGGGACACAGAGCTGTGAGAAGGAAAAAAGGCTTAGGTCTCCATAAAAGACAGATCGAAATTTACAAGAGAAGAATAGATCGTGTGCAATATTGAATGGATCAATAAGAAAGGACACAAAAGCCAACACTGTGAAACAGGTAAAACATCTCCTCCTAACTGATCTCAATTCCTCTCCTGAGAAAGAACAAGTGTGCAATTAATTGAGATACCACAAAGTCCAACTCGATCTTGGAACCAGTAAAAAACATCAGATAACTCCTCCAACTGGACAAAGTCATCCCCCATATTCCCTCCTATCAACAAGCTCTTACTTGCTTTTACACACACTAGTGTCCATGCACGGGCTACACGCATTATTCACAACCCTTTTTATTCCTCTTCCGACATGATAATATAGATATTACTTTTAAGAACTAAAAGTAAATATTTAAGTTAACAACAAACATTGGATTAACATTTTGCTATTCTTTCATGAACCAAAAGATAAATATTTATTTGATATCAAAAAGAAAATGAGAAGGCTTCTAGATTTCCACTGGCACAAGGATGAAGTAAATTGTTGCACTTTAATTACAACCAAGTAATTTCACAAAATGCAGTGTTCCATTGGGAAGTGGATATTTAGATTCTTTCGTTTATCTATTTGTCCTTCTTTCTTTTCCAATGCTACCCTTTCCTCTTTAAAATTAAAAAGCATTATCATTTAAAAGTGAGTCAAATGGCAGTTTTGGCTAGATTGACATCGACATACAGGGCACAAAAGTGAACTTGCAGACAAGGAAGCTCAACAAAAGAAATTATGCAATTTAAACAGGAAAGACACAACCACCACATGTACCAAGTTCTTTCTTAGGAGGAAGAGGAGCAAAAGGAGGGGGAGGGGGTGCCAATACCATGAATAAGAGCATGCTCGTCAAGAGATGCAAATAATCAAACAAATGGAGCAAACTCGGACACTTCAATTTCATCATGTAATGATACACGAGCAAGAATCAACAAATAAAAAACCCTAAAAGATTCAAAAAATACCTTGCTGAGCTTTGGATTACTGTCAAGGACACGCTTCAGACCATCATCAGTGATCCTTGGGCACTCTACCAGACTCAAGCACTGTAGAGAACCTTGAGCTCTATCGGTCAATTGCATAAGAACTTCATCAGTAATCTTGTCATTCAGAGGATGATGTATATGAATATTCCTCCAATAGAAGGGGTCATTTCGAACTGTAGACCGGACGGATTTGCAAACACCCTCAATAGCAAGAAGATCCCGCACACCCAGATAACCAAGAGCCAAAGAAAATGCTAAGTGAGGCATTTCTCCGTTGACAGAGGAACAAGTTCCAGCAGAAAGGTCAGGGTCTTTACTTGAGTGGTCTCCATGAAAAAAACCATCCATGTCATTAGACACCCCAGAAACTCCATTCTCCAGGGAACACCTACCAAATTCACCAATGGATCCGAGGCCAAGATGGTAGGGTGCATTTACATCTTCCATCACCTCAGGACATTGATTGCAGCCGCTTACTGATTCAAAGCCAACACGGCAGGACACCTGTCCCGACTCCATAACCTCAGATAATCCCCCAAGTGCAGTTGTCAATCCAAACTCCCCATCACAAGGGTCCTGTCCCTTTACGACCTCCTCTGAACACCCACGATGTCCGCTTGATGAACCCAAATCCAAGGAAGATGCATCCCCTGCTTCCAAGGAATCGGGATAACCAGAAAATTCACTCATTGAACCAAAAGCAACATCACAGGAGCCATGCGCACTTTCCTTCACCCCATAGAGAGGAGGCATGCTGCTGGATGGAATAGAATTGGTATTAAACCCGATTGTTCCAGGAAAAGCCTGCAATGTCATCGCATGATTCCAGATCAACCCCGCAAACAGCCGGTAATTATCAGGACTAGCACCAGCAAAATCACTTGTGTAGCCACCATAATTCATCTCCAAATCCTCAAGCCAACCAGTTATAGCCGTAAAAGTGGTGCTTATATCCATCCCGAATGGATCGGAAGGCAAAAGGTCGAGGATGTCATTGGAAACCGAATCCTGAGAGCAGCCACCACCATCACATCTACTCCTTCCATAATCCAAACAATCCTTAACATCCCCCTCCAAAAGCCAGGGCCTATCGGCACCATCCACCTTATTATCCGAAACACCCTCCACAATGCACCGATTGGCAATCCTAATCGGGGACATGTCTTCGGGTAGATGAGTGGCAAAAACGGACGATGAGAGAAGTTCAAAGCCATCTTATCTACAGAAACGTCTAATGCCTATACAAAAGCTGGATTTTTTTTCTCTCTCTTTTCTCTTTTTTTTTTTCGATTGGGAAAAGCAGGAAAGGAACTACAAAAGGAATGGGGGCGGCACAAGAACGTGGAAGATCTAAGCAAAGGAAACCCTCAATTTCAGATGGCGAACTAAAAAAAACGCATCGAAAATCTCATGGAGTTTCACGAGTAAGGAACCAAGGAAACCCTAAAAAAAAAACTCCCACAATGGAACCGCAAATGATAAACTACACTCAGACCCTCATGTAGCTATACAGGACAAGAATCAATGGAATATCTGTCTCTCTCTATCTCTCTCTCTCTCTCTGCCTCTATATCTCTCGCACTCTCCCTCTTTCAGACTGTACAGAGCTAGGGTTAGGGAAGGAATCGAATCGAAATTCCCCAAAAACGCAATGAAAGAATGGAAGAACCCCCAGCACCGAATCAAGAAAACCTAATCCCGCTCCCAAGAACGCAATCGACGAAACAAGAAACGGAAAAGGAAACCCAATTTCCCTCTGGTATCGAATCGAATCCTCCCGCAGCTGGAATTCAAAAGAAGGAAAAAAAAAAGAGAGAGAAAATGTCGAGGGGGGAAATTAAAAAAAAAACCTGTTTTTTTTTCCCTTTGGAGGGCGGAGGAAGGGAGTGGGAGATCTCAGGCGTCCCTGTCTGTCACCGAAGAAGAAGAGGAAGAAGAAGAAGATGAAGAAGGATTGATTCGATCAGGAACCAGAGAGATAGAGAAAACGAGAGCAGAATCAGGAACCAGAGAGAGAGAGAGAGAGAGAGTGATGGAGGAGGGAACGGTGAAGTTGTTGTTGTCTAAAATTAGGGTGGGTAGAGGAGAGAGAGAGGAGAGAGAGAGAGATATAAACGACCGACACGTGTCGGGGGGTGGGGTTGCGGCGAGGGCTTGACACTTTCTTCGCGGTAGAAAGATGTGGCGGGAGACGGAATCTTCGTCTTGGCGACGCGTTGGTGGCCCCGGTCCCGGGTGATCACTGGTTCCCGCTTTTCCGGGTTTTGACCCGTATCCGAAACTCCTTATTTCTTTTCTTAGCTTCTTCTTCTTCTCATTTTTCCTCTTAGCTTCATCATTGGATTTTTGCTCGTGATGTCCGTTGCTGCTATATATATATTTGAGGGTGTCCATGTCTGGGCATGAATCAAGGGTAAACATTAGGGGGTGCAAAGAAATCAAAACCGCTCGGACCGCTCAAAATCAGACCGAACCGGCTCGGAACCGATGCTTCCTAAGGGAATTGATCCGATTTTCAATTTTAAGTGTGGAACCGCCCACTTGGACTGGACAGAACCAACACTACAATACAATACAATATAATATATTATTCAATTTATAGTTTTAAAAAAATAAAATAAAATCTTAAAATCCTTAATTCGAACTCGCTCCATCTCGATTCCAAGGATTCACTCTCACCTCGATTCCTCTGCCTCCATCTCTTGACTCGCAACCTCAACTCTCAATTCCCATCGACTCAGAGCCCGCACCTCCAGTCGCTCATCGGCCCTCTCTCGATAGCCTCCATTAACTTGATAAGACCGGTTCATGGACCCAATCGGTCTGGTTCTCTAAGGTGAATCCTTGGAATCAATGGTGGTTCCAGTTTTAATTTTTTCGAAAAAACCATCTCTTAATAGGTGATTCCTTTTAGGGTGAGAACTGCCCACTAGGACCATTTCACCAGTAAATACAGTTATTAATAATTTTGAAACACCTTGACCAAATTGAGCTCCAAACAACGGAGACACACATGTGGTCTGAAAATTTTTAGTTAAATATCAGTTCAATAATTAGATTTGAAAACTTTGAACAAACTGGTGAAACCAAATTGAGCTCCAAATTCACGGCGTTAGGCTGAGCTCTACGAAGCTCTTATTGCTTTTCGTGCCATTGGAAAATTTTTAGTCATATCGTATCTTTTGTAGATGCTAGAAAATATAAAAAGATTGGAGGGCCAGCAATTGCTGTCTTGCATGAGGTTTGTGAGCACTTGTTGTGTCTTTGTGATTGAGGTTTGAAACCTTTGATTTACCAATCGTGAACAACTTACAGTTCGCGACCCAATTTTGAAATTTTTCCTACTCAAAAAAATAACTATACAGATTTGTTCTTTCTTCCAACACATCTCACGCCTCCCTCTACCCCCAGCTTCTTGAATGACAGCTCTTGATTGTTTGGTTTGTCGAGATTGCCTTTGTATGGATGAATTTGTCCATGAGTGCCATATAAACAAATCTCTTAGCCCTTATTAAAATAGTCGATTCTAATATCGCACGATCGAGAGAGATTTACCAGCACCATGATAAATTCAAGCCGTGAGAGTTTGAAATGAGGACCACGAGTTTTGTAATTTGACATCATGACCATATCCTATTTGGGGGGATCTTATGCACTGACCATTTTTCGTTTTGATTTACCGATCGAACAACTGTCACAGTTCCAGCGATAAATCTTATACAACTAAGAAACAAGGTTTTTCCTACTAATTAAAACATTATAACAATACCGCATTCCCATTCTTTCTTTCCTGTCTCTTTAACTTTGTTTAATTCCAGACACCACTTCCATCGCACTCCCTCTCCCAGACTGCCAGACATCAGATATGCTATCCTCCTCTCCGTCTGCCATCACCAGTTTGCTTTTTGGAGGTGCTGCGCGACCCATCTCCATAGGAACCCATTCAGAGACGCGGCATTAATTTCTAACTCGGTCGTTCTCGATCGAATGGGACACATTCCTATGGACTGACCTAAACTAGTAACAGTAAGGTTCCCTTTTAATTTTTTTTTTTTCTTCCCCCCCCCCCCCCCCCCCCCACACAACGCACCCTTCTTCTTTACTGGGGTGGTGGTTGTTTCCCCCAGGTGAGGAGTTTATGGGGTGTGTGCGTCGGTTGGTGCTCCCCGTTCCTCTTCCTTTTTTTTCCCAGGACCCAAGATGAAGATTTTTCCGCTTTTGTGTTCCAAGAAGAAACGAGTGGATTGTGTCGCGGTATTGGCTGGGGTTAAGGTTGGTTGGGGGGTTTCAGGAGAGGAGTGAGGCGATATTGTTGAGAGGAAAGAGAAATGCAGGGGGGGGGGGAGGAAAGGTGGAAAAGGGGGGGGAAAAGAAGACTTGGCATACGGTGGTGTCAGGTGGGTGGTTGGTAGTGGTGTGGGTGGTGGGTGGCGGTTCCGGATTGGTGTGAGAACATTGTCGGGGTGGATATGTGGAGGCGATGTTTCGCTGTCGGTGGGATGTGTTGGAGGGACTGACCGAGGCGGAGCGCGGGGTTGGGGGCGGGGGCGTTGGGTGTGTGGGTTGGGTTTGGCACGATGTAGTCTTGGGGGTTTGGGGTAAGTGCTTTTTGTTGGGGGGTTTACAGGGTTGAGATACCATGTGGAACTCTAAGTTGTTGGGGCATTTGCGCCCCACAGCCAAGTGTAGTCAAGCGACCACCGCCGGCCCTCTGAAGGGAATGGGTTCGACCCAGGTAGTCCTACAGAAGTAAATAGTTGTTGTTAGTGTACACAGTGGCCGTTTTCCCACTAATGTGGCAAGCACAACCCCACCACACCACCAACAACACACAAAAAATGACAAACCACGAAACCAGGCCCCAACATTCCCCACCCAAACTAAAACAAAACAAGCAACAAGTCACCCGCCCCCCCCCCCACACCCCTAAAACAAAAACCATAGGCCAACACCACCTCCAACACGCAACTACAAAGAAACAATGCACGCACGCGTGACAGCAACACAAAACAAAACCAAACTACAAATACCCCCCCCCACAAAACATCAAAGACCACACTGCACCTCACACCGCACCCCCCCACTGAAAATAAGAACACCCCCAGAAACCCTCCCTACAAGTTGCGCGAACGCACATCCCCCCACCTACACAGAGAATAAGCACCACGAGACACACCACCACAACACCACAACAATGAAAATACAGACAAAAGCCCCCCAAACCCAACAAAAAACAAAAAAACAAAAACCCACACCACCAACCACCGCCCACCAAGAATAAAATCTAACCCGCAACCACCACATCTATCCAAAGAAAAAAAACAACACGACCCACCCCCAGCCCCACACACGCAAACCAAAAGTACCAAACAAAGCAACACACAAAACACAAACCCCAAATCAACAAACCACAACACAACACACCCCGCCCCACTCACACACACCAACCCAAACAACACCCCCCAAATGACTTCCCAAACCCCGCCAAACACCCACCACATCTACTCCCCCAACATCCCCCCTCACCCTCCCCCCAGGACAACACCCACACGACACCCACCCCACCCCCCCCCCCCCTCCCCCCCCCCCCATACAAAACGCCACAACACCGCCCCCCCCACACCCTCACCACCAAACGCCAAAAACCCCCACGAGGTTTTGTGACAACCCCCCCAACAGTACACCCCCCACAAAAAAAACCGCCCCACCCACGCCCCCGCCACACATCCCCACCCCACCGCCCCCACACACAAACCCCACCACTCCCCGCCCGCTCCCACCCCCCACACCAACCCCCCCACCCCCCCCACCCAACCCACCGCACGTTCCCCCCCCCCCCCCCCCCCAGCACAATCCCCCCCCCCCGGTCCCCCCCACACCCCCACCCAACCCACACCACTGACCCACTACTGCCCCCCAACAAAAGAACAGAAAAAAAACACAGAAAAACAAAAACAAAAAAAAAAAAAAAAAATATAAATAAGTAAGAAAAAAAAAAAGTTAAAAGGAAAATAATAAAAATAAAAGAAAAAAGAAGTAACGCAAATAGAAATAAATAAAAATAAAAATAAATGATAAGGCAAATTGAAGTAATAGGTATGATAAATAAAAATGAAAAAAAAAAAATAAAAAAAAAATTGAAATAATAATTATACTTTATTATAAAAAAAAAATACCAATTAATAATTGATAATTGAGCAAACAAAAAATAAAAATGAAAAAAAAAAAAAAAAAATAAACAGAAGAAAGAAAAGAAAAAAGAAGAAGAAGAAACAAGAAGAGAAAAGAAGAAGAAGAAAGAGAGGGAAGAAAAAAGAAAAAGAAAAAAAAAAGAAAAGTAAAGAAAAGAAAGAACGAAAAAAAAAAACCTCTTATATTAAAATCTAAAAGTCAAGAGGAAAACTGATATGCATACTACATAAAAAAAACAAAAAAAAAAAAAAAAAACAACAAATTGACACTAGCCCTGAACTCCCAGGATAATGTTTTCCAAAAAACAAAAAAAAAAAATCAACCATCCTTGATTGAAAAAAAAAAAAAAAAAAAAAAAGAAAAAAAAAAAAAAACAAAAAAAAAACGCGAAACACCACGAAGAAAGAAAAAAAAAGATTATGAAAAAAGGATAGCGACAAAAAAAAAAGAGCCAAAGAAAAAAAACAAAAAAGATAAAAAAAGGAGGAAGAAAAAAAAAAAATAAAAAAGAGATAAAAGAAAAAAAAAAAAAAAAAAAAAAAAAAAAAAAAAAAGAAAGAAATTAAAAAAAAAAAGGGTTATATAAAAAAGAAAAAAATATATAAAAAAAATATATAATAAAATAAAAAAAAAAAAAAAAAAAAACAAAAAAAAAAAGCAAAATATGGAAACAAAAAAAGATGTTAAGACGGAAAAATGTAGCATGCCATATTAACAAAAAAATAAAATAAGATTGTTGACACTAATAGGTTGAACCATATCAACAATCCACAGGATTATTAAATACTTAATATCCACCAACGAAAAAGAATATTAACAAAAGGAAAAAAAGAGACATAAAACACCTCCATCCAAATCCGTGGAACCACAAACAAAAAACAAAAAAAAAAAATAAAAGAACAAAAAAAAATAAAAAAAAAAAAAAAAAAAAATAAAAAAAAAAAAAAAAAAAAAAAAAAAAAAACATGAAGGAAAAAAGGCAAAAAAAAAAAAAAAAAAACAAAAAAAAAAAAAAAAAAAACAAAAAAAAAAAAAAATATAATGAAAAAGTAAACATGATAATAAAAAAAGTTTAAAAGTAAAAAAACCCCAAAAGTATGGCCAGAAGACAAGTTCAATATTATATAAAAAAACCAGGCCTTCAATCAGAATTAAAATTTAAGATAAGGGCTAATTGAGAAGGATTCTACTCTAAACAAAAATGAGCAAAAATAGCATGTTTTTAATTTTTTAAAGAAATAATTGCACTGGCTTGTATGGGAATTTGTTCAAAACAGAAAAAGAGGCAATCGAACAAAATATTCAAAAATCCAAAATCGAAAAAAAAAAATGAAACAGGAAATA
>JAGVVM010016234.1:0-11829 GCA_019149425.1 Psidium friedrichsthalianum | reverse complement strand
AAAGCAGCGAACTCCGCAACAAAAGCGAAGCGAGCTGTGCTAGTACGCGCATCCGTTTTTCAGTTGGCTTCGCTCGACAAATTCGGAAATGTTCAAACCTAACCTAGGTTGGGAAAAGACCTCTCTATGCATATCAGGTACGAAACCTTTGACAATTACACACTTTTATTTAGAGACAGTAGAATTAGGAGAGAATATTGGAGACACCATGACATGAAAAGAGATTTCATGTTCGCATGCTCTCTCTTTCTTTTTTTCCTTTTTTTTTTTTTATAGAAATTTATTACAGAACCCGGGGAAATACAAGAATCCCACCCCCCCAAAAAAAAAAAAACCAAATCGCGCGGCGGACTTCATTTTGGATCGAGAAATAGGGTGCTGAGCCGGGTGAGGCGAGGAACAATCCGAGCAATGCAAGGCTGCTAAGGGGGGGAGAGATCGAGAGGAAGCGACGTCAAGACAGCTTCGGCTTCGGATCAATGTCCGCCGCCAGCCGTGAGGACGGGCGCGGAAGCCTGTGAGGGCGGGTTCGGGAGCCGAACAGAGCCACGAGGGCGCTCACCACAGCCGCAATACCACCCATGACGAACGCCGGCAGGTTCCCGGCTCCCAACGCCTCGTCGAGCTTCCCACTTACCCCGGCCACAATCATCTACAAAACCAAATTAAGAGAAAAAGCACGAAGAACGAATGTCTCGATTAACCATCGTCCGAGGCGTCTAATCGAATCGATGCCGAATCAAGTAATGCCACGTTGAGATTTGATTGCGTTTGTTATATTACCTGCGGGACGACGATGGCAATGTTGCATACCCAGAGAAAGCCCTGCAAGATAAATTGATGATCATGATCAGTCCAAACCTAGCTGAAGAAGTCGGAAAAAAAGGAAGATAAAATAGTTTACCTTGGCCAGCGCCAGCAGAGGATGAGTAATTGATGCTAAAGCAAATGGAACACTGAATGTGACCTACGGAACGTTGGGTGGAAGATTAGTGACCTGGTTGCTTTGCTCCTGTTCGATCTCATTTACTAAAGAGCTAGTGGAAATAGACAAAAAGAATGCTCACCGAGAGTGGATACCGAGGATGGGCGAGATGCTGAGAGCGCCGCCCTTGATGTTGGCAGGGGCGGGACCATGCCGTGGGTTGCCCGGTACGCCTCCGCCATCCTTGTGACGGGGATGGTGCAAAACAAGCCGATGGCTAGGATGATGTTGACGATGGCCCACCAGCGCTTGACGCCGCCCACCAGCTTGCCCAAGGGCTCAATCAGTAGGGAGGAGAAAGCGAGGACCCACCCGTTGAGCATTAGACCCAAGGCGCCTGCGTGAACACCGAGGTCGTACACCCGCTTCTCCTCGCTCGTCCCCTGCGCCTTCCCGCCGTACACGTCGGCGCCCATCCAGTCGGTGTCGTAGAGAAGGAACGGGAACCACGCGATCCAGTTGAGGGCGGTCACGAGGTAGAGCAGCCACATTGGCTTCGACAGGTTCTTGAACGCAGCGTTCACCTCCTTGCTGAACGGAGTCATCGGCGCGGCATCGCCGTTGGCAGCTCCTTCGGCGACGGGACCACGGTCTCCTCCACCAACGTGGACCGCGGTGATCGTCACCACCAGTAGAACGACCACGTCGATGAGGAAGCTGGTCTTGAGGTTGGCGCAGTAAATGTCACAGGCGACCGTGGTGGTGAAGGGCAGGAACTTGTAGAGGTTGTTGACGGAGCCCACCGCGTAGCCGGTCACGTTCCCGACGGCCATGAAGAAGGAGAAGAAGGAGTTGGCCACGCGCATCCGCTTGTGGTTATTGGCGGAGAGGTCGGCGAGGAGGGCGCGGCAGGGTCCCTGAGCATGTTGTTGGCCACGTCCAGGATCCAGAACCCGATCACGAAGATGACCACGGCCCGGGGCTTCATCGACGCGTGGAGGCTGTCGCCGGCCATGTGGCCGAGGTCGGCAGCGAAGCCGATGAGGAAGACGGCGACGGCGACGAACCCGGCGCCGGCGACGATGAAGGGGCGGCGGCGGCCGAACCGGTTGGTGGTGCGGTCGCTGAAGTAGCCGACGATGGGCTGGACCAGGAGGCCGGAGATGGGGCCGCAGAACCAGATGAAGGATGCCCACATGTGCGGGACGCCAAGCTGCTGCACGTACGGGGTCAGCAGGGAGAGCTGCAGGGCCACCCGAACTGAACGCCGGCAGCGATGGACGCCACCACGATGATCTTCCACAGAGGCGCCATGGCCTCACCATTACCGCCGTGCTCCATCGCTCGCTACCGCCGGTGGTTTACCGAAATCAGTCTCGTTGGTCTGCGTCGTCTTCGTCGCCGTTGTTCCCACGGCCAACACGAACAGGGGAGGTATAGTCCTCCTTGAACGTACTGGGCCTCCGTCCTCCGTGGCTGAACAGCGCGAGAGACCCAAAGCTTCCGAATCTCTCTCTCCCCCCCAAACCCTTTATGCAGTGCTCGAAATTGAACTTGAGTGATTCGCCTCGTATGGAAACCAGCTTTTATAAAGACGCGAGAATTGAAGAGGGATGTCGGAGAAAACAACGGGGTATCCCCCGCCATTGATTGTGATGGTTAAATCCATTTGTGACTAATTTTGGAAGGCCCTCTCGCAAAGGGATAAGCGTCCTCCTCTGGCATTCAAATCACTCATGGCACTGGCTGGCCATCTTTGGCGCGTTAGGATTCGCCACCTTTTCCTGCTGTTTTTATTTCTTCTCTTTCTACGTGTGCACTGGGAGCAGTTTTCGCCGTCCAATTTCTTCCTTGTTTGTCTAGTTCAGCTGTCGCATGAATCGACAGTCCTTGTCCGATGACTTGAGAAAGTTGTCTGGCATAGCCCAAATTATGACAATTGCTTAATCCCACCAAAGAAATGCGACGTCCCGCGCCTGTAATCACAGTAACCGTCATCATTAGGTCGTCTTATAGGCCATCGCTTGCCTGTCCAATCTGGTTCTACCCAAAACTCAAGAACCAGATTAAAAGGATCAGCCCCATCTTTGAAATCGGGAACCGGATCGAGTAATCCTCGAACGAGATCAGATCAAATTGACTTGGGCGGTATGATGAAACCAATGATTTATTTATTAGGAATAAGCAAGGCAAACTTTAATTTTAACGTATTAATTAAAATTAGAAAATGTAAATATAATTTTATAAAAAATCATTAGAAGATGTCGACGTCAATGCCAGTCATGTCGCATAAGACCACCGATATCCACGTTAGAAATTTCCTACTAAAATTGATCCGATAGACTCAATTAGCACAAACGCAACATGTTCATGACTGAATTTACATTTATGCAATAGATTTAGGAATTCTTTTGACACTTTTTCCCATCGTAGTGCTTATCAAAAAATGAAACAAATTTATCCGGCATTGCCAAAAATGGATGAAATTAGCTGAAACCCAGAAAGAAAGGAAACGTCCCTGTGTATTTTAAGCTAATTTGCTAGGGCGTGAATCATCAATTTCGGCTAATTATCAAGGAATCCCATAAGATGACGACAAAGTACACACCGAATCAGGCTAGATAAGATCAACAACGAAACGGGAAGGTAAAGACCAAATGGGTCGATTTGCAAATGATTTGTTTCCATCTCCGGCTGATCTTAATCCCCTTCCGTCCATACCATGTTTCATTTGCACGTCTGTCCAAATCCAAATAACATGCCTATTTTTTTCTTTTTTTAATTTTACGATACTAATGAGTTATGACTTGAGCGATATGGTTCTCTCTCTTTCCATTTTAGTTTGGTTCAATCTTATTTTGATTACGAAAAGATTAATGGCTTGGAGGGGTTGTTTCTCGTGTGAAGTATGTGAACTTAACCTAATTTCCTCTTCTTCTTTTTTTCGTGTAATCGATACTCAAAATTGCATCAGTGTGACAAAAATTTATGGCATTATTGTGACAAGAGGCATAATTTAGGGATCTTCGCGGCACGAAACTAGTTCAGAGGTGTTAGTGGCACTCTAGGCATGGTTTCATGGTCTTGGTTTCCAAAAAAGAAAACAATAGCAATATTAACATCACAATGGCCATAATTTATTGTTTGTCGTGGCATTAATCCAAAACGAAAATACCCATTTCGTTCATCATTCAATTGTCTGAGATGGGTGCATCAAGTCAACGTATGTGTCCGCCCGTTATCCTTAATCCACGGGTCATAAATTTTGAGTCCAACGATCTCGTCGTCGTCATCTAATGACAGATGGTCAAGAGAATCGGCATTACTAGCATTTAACTTTCCAGAAAGCTGTGTTCAAAGGGCGTGGGAAAGTCATAATTTCATGGGACATTTTCTTTCTTTTTTCCAGCATTATTAAGGCATCCGAATATGTCTCAAAGAAAACAAGATCTGATCTCGAAATCGTTGACTGGGAGTTGAGTGCCAACTGTCAGGGACAGGTTTTTAGGCAGTGCCCTAGTCTCCTAGAGACCCATTGAAGATTATTTTCCATTTTTTTGGGATAGTGGCTTCTCTTTCTTGCATCATCTCCCTTAATACGGAAAAGAATTTATGACAAAGATAAGCATGGTTTTTTTTTTTCGTCAACAAAGGATAAGCATGTTGACCAACCCATCACGCGATAGGATTCCCCCCTCCTATTCTCATTAATTGATTTCCAAAATCTGCTAGATGCATAATTAAATTCTAGATAACTGACCTAATATCAACATGCATTAGTATTTCCTACAAAAAGGAAATATGCATTAATATCATATATTGAGATTTTCAACATTATCTTCTTGTGAGGTCGAATGATATAGGTCGTGTGTCGGCGAGTGTCCTATGGAATTTGTTTACATGTTTCCTCAATATAAAGATGGATTTTTTATTCTGAATTTTTACACCAGAATTTCATGCCTGCCCGTCTTAAGATGCGTTTTATATCTTTTTAATAAACAAAGGAAAATATCATGATTTAAATCAGCTTAAGCAATTACGATGCGATCTCTTATACATTCTTAACTTTGGTATGTATCTCTCTTTTTATAATAACTAGATTTATCTTTCCAATCAGATGAAAATCTTCAAAACACAATCTTTTCAATACTTTATTTAAATTTGTTTTTGCTATGAGTTTTATTTTCATATGCCTCTATTGTTTAATACTTAACAAGAAACTTAAAATTTAAAAATAATGAATACGCTGGTCACGAGAGAAAAGTTAGTGCATCGAAAATTATTATGTTTCCTTATTTGATTTGTTAATTGATAAGAACCCTAATGCCCGTATTTAATATGATCACTAATGAATTCATAAGAGTAGATTTTGGATATCTAATTTTTGCATGTTACCCTCGTGTTTAAGAGATTGTTCCATGCTTGAGGAATAAATTACTAATACTCGCAAAGATAAATTTGTCCATTGTGTAAATGCTTTTTTACTCTCTTTTTCAAATCTCGAAACTTAATGCTTTTTTAATCTCCTTTTTCAAATCTCCGAACTTATGCATTTTTATCTTTGCTAGTATCATAATTTAACCTATTTTAATATTTATGTTTCTCTTTGTCAAGGCAAAAAAATAATTATGAGCTGCCAAATATAATTTTGGAGAAAATTTCAAATGCAGGCCCAAAATACTCGCATTTTCTCAAATAAGAGCCTAAATTTGACATTATTTAAAATAAAGGTCTGAAAGAAAAAATTATTTCAAATAAAGGCATGAGGTAGTTATATTAATTTCCAAAAAGGGCATGGAGTTGGTAGAGGCATTTTATTTTCTTTATTTGTCTTTTTCTTTTTCAAAAAAATTAAAAAATTAAAATTGTAAAAAAAAAAAGAGAGAGGATACATGCAGGAGGGGGCTGCCCTTTGGCCTATGGCTATCGCCCTAATGTCAATGGGTGACAGCGATGGCCTGCTGGCCCTTGCTAGAGTTGGGAGAGGCTAACGGCCCTCAGTTGGGCCAGGGGAAGGGTCACTAACCCTTTGACCGAGGATAGCCATTCTCACCCAATCTAGAAAAGGGTGATGGCCCTCTTCCACCTCTGGACCTCGCCTCTGATCGGTTGGGTTGCCGACTTTTGCCAAGGTATTGGCAACCCCACCCCACTAGTGGTGGGGTAGTGGCCACAAGCGAGAGGAAGCCCCCTCTTGCCTACATCTCCTTTTTTTTTTTTTTACTTTTAGTTTTCAATTTTATTTAACAAAAATTAAATTATAATTATATTTTAATGAAAATGCCATTGCTCGGCCGAAAATGTTTGGCCGATCGACTTTAGGCATTATTTGAAACAGGTATGGCTACTTCATGTCATTATTTGAGACAAAGAAGGTAATTTGAGTCTTTAATTGAAATAAAGATCACTTCAAATCATTATTCGAGAAAATGAAGGCATTTGAGATTTATTTGAAATTTTTTTAAAATTTTTTATTGGTCAAATTTTGACGCGACATGTCTTCATTATATAGGGCTTCACAGAGGAGACATGTTCCACTATTGGCCATTGTTGTCACGTGATATGACATGGCAACTGAGTCGTTGACCTTTTGAAAGTTTAAACTGATCCGTTACAATTCAATGCGAGTGTCGATTTTTAACTTGTTTTAAGATTTATTTTTCTCTTTGTAAGGCAAAAAAAAAAAAAAAATTCATGTGTGGCCAAATAAAATTTTGAATTGGGTAAAGTTTGACGAGACATCTCTCGGTTATATAGGGCTTACTTAGCGGAAAATGTCTCCTGCTACCGGCTATTGTTGTCATGTCATAACGACATGGCAATTAAGTTAATTTATTTCAGATCTTATTTAATTACTTAATTAACACTTCATTGTTTCGTAAAAAATAAATAATTTAAAAAATATTTTTTAAAATGTTGCTTCTATCACATCGAAAGAATATTTGATGGCAATTAGAATTTTGTGAAGCATTTGGTTAAACCTACTAATAACGTTCGGAATTCAAAATTTGGCAGAAAATTTAATATAAGTGGGCACTTAATATTCAACATTATCGAACACCATTTTACTTCATTTCTCCACACATAATTTTGCAATTGTTTTTTCAGTTCTATCCAGGGAATGAGAGAAGACCAGCAAAAACCATTGCACTTATATTTGGAAGTCATATCCAATTATATTAAATGGATTGAATTGGCATAAATATAAAAATTTTGTGACTAAATTAGCAAACAAAAAAAATTTGGACTGAATTTACACAAGTACAATAAATTTAAAATATTTTGCTAATTTTTCCAAAAAAAACTTGAGGCTTTCCCAACATACAATCTATATCCACTCCCCAGGTAGCAACCAACTATACATTTCCAACTCGACCAAAGATTCTGGTGAAGCAATCATCCCGGCGTCGCATCTTCGTCCGATTCGTGACTCGGCACTATGTCAAAAGATGGGTTCATGACGGTACTCAAAGTTCTGCTTATCTGACCAAATTGGAAGTCGCTTGAAATGATTGGACTTTTCAAATGAGTCACGAAACATTTCTTGATGTTATTTTTCACTATCAAATACCCTCAAAAGAGCGTTTATGATAGACAAATCTCTTTGGGTTGGACCTTAGACCTACGGGGTTTGAATTAGTTGAATTATAGTTTCTATGGGCACGGGAAAGGATACGTACCGGAGGCCACGGGATCATAGTAAGCACCCGACTGGATCTCTTGAGTCTCAATTGACTCCAACACTGGATTATGAACATTCCACCAATTATAACAGCCAAAACAGTGTCAAAATCGATGTGCCGATGCCGAGACAATGTGATATTTTAGCTGGCCCAAGGTAATAACAAGCGAAACGAGCTCATAATCCGTGTTATGTGGGGGCTTCACGGCACTTTAATGATCGTTTTTCCAGCCACTTCATAGCACATTATGGCTGTTATGTTTATATTTGTAGCTGAGAAAATCGTTCCTGTTATGCGTGATACGATAGCGTAAAGAATGGTGGAGAGACGACATAATTTTACGAGTAATAACTTTGGCAGATAGATAATTAAAAGGGAGTAGAGATTTTCATTCCTTTTGATTTTATACTTTTATCTGCTTAAGAATTTAAAAAAATTAGATTGAAATCATAGCGGGGGACGCCAAAAGATCTCTTCCTCGATAGCAACTAGTTTTCATCCTTGTGTTACGAATTAAGAAGTACTGACACTCTTCGGGGTCTTTCGTATCGTGTACGGCACTTTTCGATAAAAAGATCTCTCCTCCATAGATGGAATACAGAGGGAATAAAGATTTTCATTTTCCTTTGATTTTATTTTCTTATCTGCTTAAGAATTTAAAAAATTGATTGAAATTTTTTGGGGGGACGTCAAAAAAATCTCTCCCTCGGTCAAACTAGTTTTGTTTTTCACCTTGTGCTACGAATTCAGAAGCACCACATTTTTCGGGATCCTTCTTATCTGTACGCACTCTTCGACGTACGAGCTATATATGATCAAAGTTTAGGTTTTAAATATATCTTAAAACATGAGAACTGTTCGCGGAGCATCTGTTGTCTCTGTTTGTTTTTTTCTTTGCCGCGGCTGCGTTTTTTTGAGCCGCAGTGTGAAGTGAAATTTGGTGCGCGTGTTTCCGTTCTCTTGTATTCATCTCTGCAAGTTGGCTTTTTGGGCTTGGGAAATGATCTATTTTCCACGGGCAGAGCTTTTTTTCACGCACAAAAAGGAGAAGCTATCAAGTCTTCAGCATGTGATGTCGACAATTTTCTGGTGGCCAATTGAGCAAAAAAGAAAGGAAGGGCGGTGACGGGGCTCTTTCACCAAGAAATTTTTTGTATTTTAAGGAAAGCCATCGGGTGAAGTGCGCCAAGTTCGGTGGCCGAAGAGAGAGAGCTTTTCTCGTGAAGGTTTACCTGTTATAATGATACCCCATTAGCGATTTAGCCGTTTTTTTGAATAGAATTTGTATTCTCGAATGGGTTTTACTAGAAATTATGAGGGGCTAAAATACTAAATGAGTTATTGAATGTATTATGGTCGAAAAATACTGAAAGTGTGTTTAAGTGCTCGAGTAATTGTTTTTTGTTCTTTTTTTTAAAGAAATTTCGTGCCACTCTCCCCGTGGACGTAGGTTTCGATATTCGGATCGTTTTTATTTCGACATTCGATTTCCTTTCATTCCTTTCGAATATTTTTACTGTTCGCCCGATCCCTTTTCATTCGCAACACTAAACCACAAGCAATACTCAAATTTAGCATTCCGACGCCATTTTCGACAGTGAAACCCTTTTGATGCGTTTTTAAATTAGGGGTCAATGTAATTTTTTCCAAAAATTTTAATTTTTTTTTACCAGCAATTTCCAAATTACTATATCAAGCCGGCTAAAAAAATTATATTTTAATTCTTAATAAAAAGAAGAGGAAACTCACCACCGTATCTTTATATTTTCATTTTTTAAAGTTTTATTTTGTTTAAAGGTATTTTTATTTTACAATTTTTATTTTTGAAACTTTCTTTTTTTTCGTAAATTAAGACTTTTATTTTTTTTTTTTTCTGTTTTTTTTAATTTTTTTTTTTTTTTTATGTATGTTTTTTCTTTTTTGTGGTTTTTATTTTTTTTTTTTTGAGAATTTTTTTATGTCAAAAGTATATGTGAAATTTATGTTTTTTTTGTGATTTTTTTATTTTCCTTTTGTTTTTTATTGCATGGCTTTTTTTTTATGCATTTTTTTTTTTTTTCATCATCGTCGGTCGTCGTCATCGCGCATTTATATTTCCTCAATTATTTAGGGGAGCAGCACTTTAAACCTACGTCTGACTATTTTTTTTTTTTCATCCTTGGCTAACGCAGTTAAAAGCACGACTAACTTTATTTCTTCTTTCCCCTTGAACGAGACGTAATCTTCACAAAAGGGTCTACCCTTTTAGATGAAACATAAGGAAAAAATTATTTGCAATCATAATTTATTTTTCATTTCTAGACGTACTTAGAAAAGTTAATCACTAACCACTCATTAAGATACGATAAAATGAGAAAAATTTATATTTTTTCTTTTTTTCCCCTCCCTCGGTCACAATAGTTTGTTTTCAACCTTGTGCTACGAATTCAGAAGCACCGACATTTTCGGGATCCTTCTTATCTGTACGACACTCTTCGACGTAGTACGAGCTATATATGATCAAAGTTTTAGGTATTAAAAATATATCTTAAACATGAGAACTGTTGCAGGAGCATCTGTTGTCCCTCAATTTGATGCTCAGCCGGCCGCGCATGTGCGTTACGTTTATGAGACGCAGTGTGAGTGAATTGTGCGCGTGTTCTCCGTTCTCTTGTATTTCATCTCTGCAAGTTGGACTTTTTGGCTGGAAATGACCATCTATTTTCCACGGCGAGCTTTATCACGCACAAAAGGAAGGAGCTATCAAAGTCTTCAGCATGTGATGTCGACAATTGACCTGGTGGCCCAAATTGAGCAAACAAAAAGAAAGGAAAAGGCGGTGACGGGGCTTTTCAACAGAAGAATCACGTGCCTTGTAAATAGAGAAAGCCATTCGAGTAGAATGCGCCAAAGTTAGAGTGCCGAGCGGAGATGAGCTCTTCTCGTGAAGGTTTACTCTCTATAATGATAACCATAGCGATAGCGGTTAATTTATGAATAGAATTGATAAATCTCGAATGAGGTTTTACTAGAAATTATAGGGGCTAAAATACTAAAGAGTATAGCAGTACTTATGGCTCGAAAAAATACTGAAAGTGTGTTTAAGTGCTCGAGTAATGTAATTTCGTTGTATCGCTTTGTCTCTATAACAGAAATTCGTGCCACTCTCCCCGTGGACGTAGGGTTTCGATATTCGGATCGAATCACATAAATTCGACATTCGATTTCCTTCATTCCTTTCGAATATTTACTGATGCGCCCGATCCCTTTCATTCGCCAACACTAAACACACAAGCAATACTCAAAATTAGCATTCCGAAAACGCACATTCGACACGCTGTGAAATCAATTTTATGCGTTTTTCAATAAATGTGTCAAAATGTAAATTTTCAAAAATATACTAATCTACGTTCATATACCCAGCAATTCCAAATTACTATATCAAGCCGGCTAAAAAAAAAAATACTTGATCGTGAATTCTTAATAGAAAAAGAAGAGGAAACTTCACCACCGATATCCTTAATACACATGGAAATTAAAAACAAACATGCTGCATAAAGACTACATATATTTAATAACAAGTATATTGCATGTTAAATTCTCACATTTTCGAGAACTATGACGTGGCGACCGGTTTCAGTGTCGTGTCTCGATTGCGCGCTAAAGATATTAGTGATACTTAGGATACGAACATCACAACTAATTGAAGACCATATTGTAGTTCTAATAACTGATTTATATAGCGGCATCATGCTAGAGGGGGAAAGAGCGAATCGAATATGTGAAAGTAATCGTTAAAAAATTTATGGCGAAAGGTACGTGTTCCCTCAATCAATCGGCAACTCGTGAAAAAGTAAGATAAAATGGCACTTTGTTAGCATTTCTTCAGCATCGTCTGTCGTTTCGTCGTCATCGCGCATTTATATTCCTCAATATTTAGGGGAGCAGCACTTAAACCTACGTCTGACGATATGTTGCTAAAAATCAACTTAGGCTACGGCAGTTAAAAAGCACGGCATAATTTATTTCTTCTTTCCCTGAACCGAGACAGTAATCTCACACAATAGGGTCTACAATTTAGTTTCTCCGCAAAAGCACAACTTAAAAAAATTTAGTGGCAACTCATAATTTTATTTTTCATTTCTAGACCGTACTTAGGAAAAAGTTATATCACTACCAATCATAAAGATATTACGATAAATGAGATGACATATTATTTCTTTTCTATACAAGGTTATAACT
>JAGVVM010016233.1:0-11003 GCA_019149425.1 Psidium friedrichsthalianum | reverse complement strand
TTGAGAGCTATATCACGGAACAAGTGGAAGAAGATCTTGCGATACTGTGGCATCGGAGATTGGGTCATATCGGTGAGAAAGGGCTGGTGACCCTTACTTCAAAGAAGATGGTGGATGGAATCCCAGGCTGTTCTATGGGTTTTGGATTTGTGAACATTGTTTACGTGGAAAACAAAATCGAGTATCTTTTGAACCCGTAGGAGGGAGAGCGAAAGGGATTCTAGATTTAATCCATAGTGACGTCTTCGTCCTACACCTGTAGAATCATTTGGAAAATCAAGGTATTATGTTTCCTTTACTGATGATTATTCTAGATATGTGTGGATATATTTCTTGCAGAAAAAAGATGATGTGCTAGAGAAATTTCGTGAGTTCAAAGCTTTGGTGGAAAATCATTTGACAGAAAGATTAAAATTTTGCGGAACGACAACGGAGGAGAATTCTGTTCAGCGAAATTTAATCAATTATGTGCGACCAGTGAGATAGTAAGGCAAAAGACAACGCCCTATTCACCTCACAGAATGGGGTGACAGAGAGGCTAAATCGATCTCTCATGGACAAAGCAAGGAGTATGTTAAGTGGTGCAAGCTTAGCAAGTGAGTTTTGGGCAGAAGCAGTGGCTACCGCGTGCTATCTGAAGAACAGGTTTCCCACATCAGCTTTGAAGGATCAGACACCGTTTGAGGCACTATTCGGGAAGAAAGCCAGACATATCCCATGTCAGAGTATTTGGCTGCGAAGCATATGTACATGTGCCAAAGAAAAGAGGAACAAGCTTGACAGCAAGTCAGAGAAGTGTATCTTCATTGGGTACAAGGATGGTATCAAAGGCTATAAGCTGTGGAATCTTGATACTAAACGTATTATCTACAACAAGGATGTGGTGTTCAGAGAATCTACCATAATCAGATTGTTTCACAAGCTCTTGAAGAACTACAGACAGTTGAGTTAGATTTTGGCTTGCAGGAAAAGACAGAGGCTATAAAGCTGAAACAGAAAATTTAGATTCTGAAGCTGATGAGCCTGATGTGGAAGATGATATAGTAGATTCTGATACTGAGTTTGAAGTTGAAGCACCACCTGAATCGGCCTTAAGGAGGTACACACGACAGAGAAGACCACTTGAGAGGTATACATTATTTACCATAATGAAAATTGTGCTCTGACTATTACAGGTGATGATCCAAAACTGTTAAGGAAGCAAGAAGTGCGAAAGATGCCAAACAGTGGGAGAAAGCCATGAAAGATGAGATTGACTCTTTGGATAAAAACAGAACATGGAGTCTGGTAAAACAACTACAAATCGGTAGGTAATTGGTTGTAATGGGTATTCAAGAGAAGATATCTGTAGATGGAGAGATAGAACGATATAAAGCTCGTTTGGTTGTGAAGGGATATTCGCAGATAGAGGGAGTCGATTATGGTGAGGTTTTTTCTCCTGTTGCTAAATTAAATTCCATAAGACTTGTTTTATCTATAGCAGCTGCATATAATCTAGAGATAGAGCAGCTTGATGTAAAAACAGCTTTCCTACATGGTGACTTGGAGTAGGATATTTACATGAAGCAACCAGATGGGTTTGTGGTCAAAGGAAAAGAAGATTTTGTTTTGCAAACTGAACAAGTCTTTATATGGCCTGAAACAATCTCCAAGAATGTGGTACCAGAAGTTTGACTCCTATGCTTTGAAGCTTGGCTTTGTTCGTTGTGATGCTGATCATTGTGTCTATGTGAAGAGGTTAGATGATGATTTTGTTATTTTAACCTTATATGTTGATGATATGCTGCTAGTTGGGAATAGTATGAGAATGATCAGCACTGTAAAAGGACTGTTGGCAAAACAGTTTGAGATGAGATGAAAGATTTAGGCCCAGCAAACTTCATCTTGGGTATGTAGATAAAAAGAGAGCGTGAGAATGGAAATTGTGGCTAAGTCAGAAAAAATATATTGAAAGTGTGTTGAAAAAGTCAACATGACAGACTGTAAACCTGTGAAGACCCCTATATCTACAAGTTCCAAGTTATCAGCGCTCCAGTGTCCCAAGACTGAAGAGGAAGCTGAAGAGATGGCAACGGTTCCATATGCAAGTGCAGTTGGGAGTTTGATGTATGCCATGGTATATACTCGTCCAGATATTGCTCAAGCAGTGGGAGTATTGAGCAGATATATGTCCAATCCAGGGAAAGAACATTGGATAGCTGCAAAAAGGGTATTTCGTATCTTCGCAGTACATCTGACGTTGAGTTATGTTATGAAGGCATGAAAAAGCTCAAAGGGACAGCAAACATTAGAATTGAAGTGTTTTGTTGATATCGATTGGGGATGTGACATTAATAGCAGGAGATCGACCAGCGGTTATGTTATTTCCTTATTCGGCGGAGCTGTGAGTTGGATGAGCAAAAGACAGAGCACGGTTGCTTATCTACTACTGAGGCAGAGTACATGCTCTTACTCATGCTGCTAAGGAAGTGATTTGGATGCAAAGATTGTGTAAAGAGCTTGGATTTACGCAAAGAAAAGTGAAGATTTGGTGTGATAGCCAGAGTGCTATATCTTGGCTAAGAATCCTGCATTTCATGCCAGAACAAAACAATCGATATATAATATCACTTCCTTCGAGAGAAAGTAGAACGTAAAGTTATAGTGTTGGAAAAAGTGACACACAGGTGAATAGTGCAGATTTTCTGACCAAAGCAGTAAGTGTAGAAAAGTTTGAATGGTGTACAACTGTGTTGGGATTAAAGAAGCATGGGAAGTATTCACCAAGTGGGAGAATGTTGGGGTATGGTTCATACTGCCCTACGACAGGAAAGCACGTGGGTCCCTCTCCACGCTGAGCGGCGGGGGGTGCCGCCCCGGCGAGGGTCTCAAGGGGGCAGCACCCCTGGACACCAGAGGGCTTTTTACAATTTAAGCCCATATTTTTCCCCTTAGCAGTTTGGGCTTGGGCTCATGAATAGCTGCTACTATATATACTCTTTTTCTCTTGTAATTGAGAGATGTAACGAGAGGTGTGAGGTGCAGATTATAGTGAAATCCTCTGCTGAACGTAGCCTAGTTAAGGGTGAACCAGGATAAAATCTCGCGTCTCAATTTCCTTTTCTTGCTTTACGTTTTACTTCAACTTGATTGTGCGCCGAATCCTAACAGTCCACGGCCCGCAACTCAAAAGAAAGCTCAGAGTGCTCGTCGCAGTTCTTTTCGGACTAAACACACGACCCGAGCGCCCTGCAAACAGCACGAAACCCCCACCAGATCAAGGAAAACCCACGAGAAAAAGCAGAAGGGACTTTAGCACTCTTTGAAGTGGTGATCTTGTTTGACTCCCAGTCTTGGCTTTTGTAGTAATATGCCAGCCCCGCCTGCCGCCGCAGAGGAAGGAAAGAACAAAAAAAAAAAAGTGCATATGCTGTCACGCCCTGCCCTCCTAAGTGACGACCGCGCGACAGCCACTGTATTCCCCATGCCTCGCCGAATGGCAAACTTTAAAATTTTGCGATCGCCTAGGAATCATCGCGGCCAAACGACGGTGACAAGAAACGCAAACGAAAGCTTCCATTACTACTCCTGACAACCATACATACGTACATATGGGCAGATAGAGAGACAAATAAATAGACAGTAGCCAAATCAAAGAGGATACACAAAACTGACTTATATATATATACTTACCATATTTACATATTTATGTGTATATATATTTAACAACCCCAAAGTCATCTCAAGAGCCTACCCTTTTCAAAGAAACGAGCCTCCACAAAAACACTCTAAAAAAATGGTGCTCAGGGTGCTCCTACTTCAAAAACCACAAACCACAACCCACTATATAATCCTATCAACTCCACTCTCATCAGAAGGCGGCCACTCCTCTGGCTCGGACTCCACAAGTGCAGGCTCCGCTGCCAACAGTGCAGCGTTCATCAAGATCAGCCTCGTGGCCATCAATATCCATCGGCAAAGGCTCTACGAGCTCCTCCTCCATAGGCTCTGGGTCATGACCTCGCCTCCAAAGTCACAGGGTCTAGTACCCCATACTCGTCCTCGCTTTGCACGTCTACATCCATACCTGTTATCGGTCCCCTAAAATCAAACTCCTGAAGCTCACGCTCCATCCATGCCTTAAACCTCAGCGCATCAGAAACTCGCCACCCTCATCGACCTATACCTTACATTCTATTCGCTTATATACCTTATTATTGGAACCGGGTACAACGACTCCCATTGCTCTATCTCCATCGGTATCCCATGCAAAATACCCAAGTTTTCCATGCTAACGGCGCGGCTCTGAAAGGCGATCAGCCACAATTGAGTCTAATACTCAGTGAGTAAACCAGTATGACAATATATAAAACAGCACCCATGTAACTAATATCAGACATGCAGAATAGAACCCCATGTAATGCACATTATTAAACTCATTCCACACAATCAATGTCAAATCGGGCGGTTCACAAGTAAAAGCAAGCATGTGCCATATATTAAACGCCATTTCAGGCTCTCGTGATTCGCTTCCGATCCTCAAGGTCTCGTACCCGCGTGATTAACGTCGCGACGTGTCTCAACGCATATTAAGAGCACATCTCAAGTTAATCCCCTTGTCTCTCCAGCAACCCCGTGCCGTGCACGTTCGGGCGCCCTCGGCAGGCAGGTACGTTTGCAAGCCGGAACTACGACATCGCCCATTCTCGTACCAGTCCGTCGGTCGAGCCACCCTCACCCTTGTCACTCCGATTCTCGAGCTAGTCCGTGTCGAGGTACATTCACAATGTCAAATCATTCATTTCAGTGCAACAACTTCACTAATGACGAATTCAACTAGTCATAGTCAAATCGAACGTATGCAACCGCTCATAATTCATAGCAATAGACAAACTCAACGCCCTTCTCTCGGCATTTTATTATCCATGGTATCAGTTTTATTCCAGGGAAAATCTCCCCTCAGTTGCCCAACCCCACGCATAGGGTTTCGGTTACACTCCTCACACATACAGGTTTGATTTAATGGGGTAAATAACTAAGTCTTTTCTTGGCATAAACCTCAACTAACCCACCTAAGTCTCCCTTACATACCTAACCATATTCGGCCAACCCATGCACTTTAGTACACTTAGGTGCTCTTTTGTGTTTTAATACCCAAAACAACCACAACAACTGAGCGACTTAACAAGTTCAACACTTCAGCAGGGCATATCCAAAACAGTACCGGTTTTAAGTGACGGAATCATCGAAATTTGGGCAGCGAAACCACGTAATCCACGCCCCAGTAAGCTCCTTAAAGATGGCATCACCACCTCTACACAACTACACAGCAAATGAGCAACAAACCACGGTGGCAACTCCAAATCCACAGCAATACAGAAACGGTGCAGCAGGGAACTAGGACCTCACGCAACAGATGACCAGGAAATTCAACCCATTTCCATTCTATTTAGCACACTAATCATCCTTTACCATTCTATCCTGCACTAATTTCCTTAGCTGCAGGATAGAATGGTAAAGGATGATTAGTGTGCTAAATAGAATGGAAATGGGGAATTTCCTGGTCATCTGTTGCGTGAGGTCCTAGTTCCCTGCTGCACCGTTTCTGTATTGCTGTGGATTTGGAGTTGCCACCGTGGTTTGTTGCTCATTTGCTGTGTAGTTTGTGTAGAGGTGGTGATGCCATCTTTAGGAGCTTACTGGGGCGGTGGATTCAGTGGTTTCGCTGCCCAAATTTCGATGATTCCGTCACTTAAAACCGGTACGTTTTGGATATGCCCTGCTGAAGTGTTGAACTTGTTAAGTCGCTCAGTTGTTGTGGTTGTTTTGGGTATTTAAAAAAACACAAAAGAGCACCTAAGTGTACTAAAGTGCATGGGTTGGCCGAATATGTTAGGGTATGTAAGGGAGACTTAGGTGGGTTAGTTGAGGTTTATGCCAAGAAAAGACTTAGTTATTTACCCCATTAAATCAAACCTGTATGTGTGAGGAGTGTAACCGAAACCCTATGCGTGGGGTTGGGCAACTGAGGGGAATTTTCCCTGGAATAAAACTGATTACCATGGATAATAAAATGCCGAGAGAAGGGCGTTGAGTTTGTCTAATTGCTATGAATTATATGAGCGGTTGCATACGTTCGATTTGACTATGACTAGTTGAATTCGTCATTAGTGAAAGTTGCACTGAAATGAATGATTTGACATTGTGAATGTACTCGACCGACGGACTAAGCTCGAGATCGGAGTGACAAGGGTGAGGGTGGCTCGACCGACGGACTGGTACGAGAATGGGCGATGTCGTAGTTCCGGCTTGCAAACGTACCTGCCTGCCGAGGGCGCCCGAGACGTGCACGGCACGGGGTTGCTGGAGAGACAAGGGGATTAACTTGAGATGTGCTCTTAATATGCGTGTGTGACACAGGTCCGCGACGTTAATCACGCGGGTACGAGACCTTGAGGATCGGAAGCGAATCACGAGAGCCTGAAATGGCGTTTAATATATGGCACATGCTTGCTTTTACTTGTAACCGCCCGATTTGACATTGATTGTGTGGAATGAGTTTAATAATGTGCATTACATGGGGTTCTATTTGCATGTCTGATATTAGTTACATGGGTGCTGTTTTATATATTGTCATACTGGTTTTCTCACTGAGTATTAGACTCAATTGTGGCTGATCGCCTTTTCAGAGCCGCGCCGTTAGCATGGAAAACTTGGGTATTTTGCTGGGATACCGTTGGAGGGATAGAGCAATGGGAGTCGTTGTACCACCCGGTTCCAATAATAAGGTATATAAGCGAATAGAATGTAAGGTATAGGTCGATGGAGGGTGGCGAGTTTCTGATGCCGCTGAGGTTAAGGCATGGATGGAGCGTGAGCTTCAGGAGTTTGATTTTAGGGGACCGATAACAGGTATGGATGTAGACGTGCAAAGCGAGGACGAGTATGGGGTACTAGACCCTGTGACTTTTTGGAGGCGAGGTCATTGACCCAGAGCCTATGGAGGAGGAGCTCGTAGAGCCTTGCCGATGGTATATGATGCCACGAGGCTGATCTTGATGACGCTGCACTGTTGCAGCGGAGCTGATGCATGGTTGGTAGTCCGAGCCAGAGGAGTGGCCGCCTTCGGATGAGAGTGGAGTGAGTTAGGATTATATAGTGTGGGTTGTGGGTTTGTTGGTTTTTGAAGTAGGAGCACCCTGAGCACCATTTTTTAGAGTGTTTTTGTGGAGGCTGTTTCTTTTTGAAAAGGGTAGGCTCTTGAGATGACTTTGGGGTTGTTAAATATATATACACATAAATATGTAAATATGGTAAGTATATATATATAAGCAGTTTTGTGTATCCTCTTTGATTTGGCTACTGTCTATTTATTTGTCTCTCTATCCTGCCCATATGTACGTATGTATGGTGTTGCAGGAGTGTAGAATGGAGCTTTCGTTTGCGTTTTCTTGTCACCGTCGTTTGGCCGCGATGATTCCTAGGCGATCGCAAAATTTTAAAGTTTGCCATTCGGCGAGGCATGGGGAATACAGTGGCTGTCGCTCGCGGCACTTAGGGAGGGCAGGGCGGACAGCATATGCACTTTTCTCCTACAATTTTTTTTGTTCTTTCCTTCCTCTGCGGCGGCAGGCGGGGCTGTGGCATATTATTACTACAAAAGCCAAGACTGGGAGTCAAACAAGATCACCACTTCAAACCAAGTCTAAAGTGCCCTTCTGCTTTTTCTCGTGGGTTTTTCTTGATCTGGTGGGGGTTTCTTGTGCTGTTTGCAGGGCGCTCGGGTCGTTTGTGTTTAGTCCGGGAAAAGAACTGCGACGAGCACTCTGAGCTTTCTTTTGAGTTGCAGGCCGTGGACTGTTAGGATTCGGCGCACAATCAAGTTGAAGGTAAAACGGTTAAAGCAAGAAAAGGAAATTGAGACGCGATGATTTTATCCTGGTTCACCCTTAAACTAGGGCTACGTTCAGCAGAGGATTTCACTATAATCTGCACCTCACACCTCTCGTTACATCTCTCAATTACAAGAGAAAAAGAGTATATATAGTAGCAGCTATTCATGAGCCCTAAGCCCAAACTGCTAAAGGAAAAATATGGGCTTAAATTGTAAAAAAGCCCTCTGGTGTCCAGGGGGTGCTGCCCCTTGAGACCCTCGCCGGGGCGGCCACCACCCCGCGCGCTCAGCGTGGAGAGGGACCCACGTGCTTTCCTGTCGTAGGGCAGTATGAACCATACCCCAACATTCTCCCACTTGGTGAATACTTCCCATGCTTTTTAATCCCAACACAGTGTACACCATTCAAACTTTTCTACACTTACTGCTTTGGTCAGAAAATCTGCACTATTCACCTGTGTGTCAACTTTTCCAACACTATAAACTTTACGTTCTACTTTCTCTCGAAGGAAGTGATATTATATATCGATATGTTTTGTTCTGGCATGAAATGCAGGATTCTTAGCCAAGAATATAGCACTCTGGCTATCACACCAAATCTTCACTTTTCTTGCGTAAATCCAAGCTTTTACACAATCTTTGCATCCAAATCACTCCTTAGCAGCATGAGTAAGAGCCATGTACTCTGCCTCAGTAGTAGATAAAGCAACGTGCTCTGTCTTTTGCTCATCCAACTCACAGCTCCGCCGAATAAGGAAATAACATAACCGCTGGTCGATCTCCTGCTATTAATGTCACCTCCCCAATCGATATCAACAAAAAACTTCAATTCTAATGTTGCTGTCCCTTTGAGCTTTTCATGCCTTCATAACATAACTCAACGTCAGATGTACTGCGAAGATAACGAAATACCCTTTTTGCAGCTATCCAATGTTTTCCCGGATTGGACATATATCTACTCCCAATACTCCCACTGCTTGAGCAATATCTGGACGAGTATACACCATGGCATACATCAAACTCCCAATGCACTTGCATATGGAACCGTTGCCATCTCTTCAGCTTCCTCTTCAGTCTTGGACACTGGAGCGCTGATAACTTGGAACTTGTAGATATAGGGGTCTTCACAGGTTACAGTCTGTCATGTGAACTTTTTCAACACACTTTCAATATATTTTTCTGACTTAGCCACAATTTCCATTCTCACGCTCTCTTTTTATCTACATACCCAAGATGAAGTTTGCTAGGCCTAAATCCTTTCATCTCAAACTGTTTTGCCAACAGTCCTTTTACAGTGCTGATCATTCTCATACTATTCCCAACTAGCAGCATATCATCAACATATAAGGTTAAAATAACAAAATCATCATCTAACCTCTTCACATAGACACAATGATCAGCATCACAACGAACAAAGCCAAGCTTCAAAGCATAGGAGTCAAACTTCTGGTACCACATTCTTGGAGATTGTTTCAGGCCATATAAAGACTTGTTCAGTTGCAAACAAAATCTTCTTTTCCTTTGACCACAAACCCATCTGGTTGCTTCATGTAAATATCCTACTCCAAGTCACCATGTAGGAAAGCTGTTTTTACATCAAGCTGCTCTATCTCTAGATTATATGCAGCTGCTATAGATAAAACAAGTCTTATGGAATTTAATTTAGCAACAGGAGAAAAAACCTCACCATAATCGACTCCCTCTATCTGCGAATATCCCTTCACAACCAAACGAGCTTTATATCGTCTATCTCTCTCCATCTACAGATATCTTCCTCTTGAATACCCATTTACAACCAATTACCTACCGATTTATAGGTTGTTTTACCAGACTCCATGTTCTGTTTTTATCCAAAGAGTCAATCTCATCTTTCATGGCTTCTCCCACTGTTGGCATCTTTCGCACTTCTTGCTTCCTTAACAGTATTTGGATCATCACCTGTAATAGTCAGAGCAAATTTTCCATTATGGTTAAATAATGTATACCTCTCAAGTGGTCTTCTCTGCTCGTGTGTACCTCCTTCTAAGGCCGATTCAGGTGGTGCTTCAACTTCAAACTCAGTATCAGAATCTACTGTATCATCTTCCACATCAGGCTCATCAGCTTCAGAATCTAAATTTTATGTTCAGCTTATATAGCCTCTGTCTTTTCCTGCAAGCCAAAATCTAACTCAACTGTCTGTAGTTCTTCAAGAGCTTGTGAAAACAATCTGATTTATGGTAGATTCTCAGAACACCACATCCTTGTTGTAGCTAATACGTTTAGTATCAAGATCCACAGCTTATAGCCTTTGATACCATCCTTGTACCCAATGAAGATACACTTCTCTGACTTGCTGTCAAGCTTGTTCCTCTTTTCTTTGGCACATGTACATATGCTTCGCAGCCAAATACTCTGACATGGGATATGTCTGGCTCTTCCCGAATAGTGCCTCAAACGGTGTTTGATCCTTCAAAAGCTGATGTGGGAAACCTGTTCTTCAGATAGCACGCGGTAGCCACTGCTTCTGCCAAAAACTCACTGCTAAGCTTGCACCACTTAACATACTCCTTGCTTTGTCCATGAGAGATCGATTTAGCCTCTCTGTCACCCCATTCTGCTGAGGTGAATAGGGCGTGTCTTTTGCCTTACTATCTCACTGGTCGCACATAATTGATTAAATTTCGTCTGAACAGAATTCTCCTCCGTTGTCGGTCCGCAAAATTTTAATTTCTTTCTGTCAAACTGATTTTCCACCAAAGCTTTGAACTCACGAAATTTCTCTAGCACATCATCTTTTTTCTGCAAGAAATATATCCACACATATCTAGAATAATCATCAGTAAAGGAAAAACATAATACTTGATTTTCCAAATGATTCTACAGGTGTAGGACGAAGACGTCACTATGGATTAAATCTAGAATCCCTTTCGCTCTCCCTCCTACGGGTTCAAAAGATACTCGATTTTGTTTTCACGTAAACAATGTTCACAAATCCAAAAAACCCATAGAACAGCCTGGGATTCCATCCACCATCTTCTTTGAAGTAAGGGTCACAGCCCTTTCTCACCAATATGACCCAATCTCCGTGCCACAGTATCGCATATGATCTTCTTCCACTTGTTCCGTGATATAGCTATCACCATTGATT
>JAGVVM010016229.1:0-18065 GCA_019149425.1 Psidium friedrichsthalianum | reverse complement strand
GGGAAAGAATAAGGGAAAATGGGTCCAAAGATTTGAATTTTCTTGTCCTCTAGTCAATAAATTTATGGACAAAAAAGTAATTAGAAATTTTAAGGCAGTGTGAAATAGATTCGCACAATGAATGGGAATATTTTTAGGGTTTGTGCGATGAAGATTCAAATGCGATTGGGTTCGACGCGAATGAGATTTTTTTTGGTGCGAACGGAAAATTTTTCTTCGGCACGATCAAACGAGATTGTGATTTAACATTCGCGTCCGAAAAATTGATTCTTATTCTGCAAAAATCCAAATTTCATTATTTTTGGATTCCGAATTTTCGGGACGTCACATCGGACAACACCATTCCACCTCTGCCAGTTGTCGCTGTTGCAGCCCTATCCCGACACCACTGTCCCACAGAGCTGCCCTTGCATCGTCGCCCAGCCGCTCGCTGGCCAGCCGACATCATTAAAGCCCAGCATCCTCTTGCTGTTTGGGGGAAATTTCGGGGCTATTTTGGGAGCTGTTTCGCCACTATCTTGCCATTATTTTGCTACCGTTCGGTGTTAGAATTTGAAACTGTTCAGGGACAATTTTTGTCACTGTTTGGTGTTAGAATTTGCTGCTATTCCAAGCTTATTTTGTTGCTATTTGAGGTCAAAAACAGTGCTGATTGTGGCAGCTTTTACTACTAGTTCGGCACAAATTTTGGCTCAATAAAAGGTTTATTTCCTACCACTTTGATTGCGAATATGTAGTCGATTGATTCAAGTTTGCATATGTCTATAATCCTGCTTCGATCGACACGTCTTTTGCTGTCAAAGATTGAGAACATGAATTTTTTTTTTTAAACAAACATCAGTGCCCAAGTTTTCTCTATCAAATGAAGCAATTTTTGTAAGATCAATCAAAAGTTCTGATTTTTATTGAAAATTTGGAAAAAGTGTTGCATGAGCTTGAATTGATTGTCATATTGGCATTTTTTTAAATAACAATCCTAATCCAAAATAGGAAAGTTTCTATCCTAAAGGGCAACGTATTTCATAAATTGGATAAATCCTATCTATGATTATTCGGATATGATCCCCTGGTTTAGTGAAAGATGGGAGGTTAGTTGATCCAATCTATGATTATTTAGATTTGATCTACTAATTTCAACAAGCCATTTTTGGATTAGGAAGGCAATACTTTTTGGAAAAACTAGGAGTTGATATTCATGGTTTGATCTTATTAATTGCTTTTCTTGCATTACTGGAATTTTGTACCATTGAATGATGTCTTTTATGATTAGTTTCCTCATAATTTAAAACTCCTAAAAAATTTAGTAAGATAAGACTTCTTAGAAGATAGAGTTTCTTAGAAGCTTTATCACCTTGGGGTTTATTTCGAACAAAAAAAATTGAATCAATCATGGATATATTAAATTTTCAAAAAATTCCTGTAAAAAATAAAAAAAAAACAGTGATCTTTGCATATCATTTTTAGCATTTCACTTTGCATCTCATATAGGCTAGGTGTACATATATTTTTTTGCATATCATGTTTATTCGCATGCTAGGTGTCTTCTTTCATGCATATTTCATGATAGCATATTTTTGGCTACCATGTTTTCGAATATCTATTTTTGCTTACCACATTTTTCGAATATCACATACTTGCACGTCATCATTCTTTTTCGCATATTGTCATAATAGCCATGTAATATCTCGCATATCTCATGTGCTTTTGTCATGTTTGCACATCAACATTTTACATGTTGCATATCCCATGTTTGTATATCTCATGTTTTGCCATGTCACATGTTCACATATTGCGTTTCATTATTTGCCACGTCATATTCGCTTGTTGTTATGCCATGTCATGCTATGCCATCATGTTTACGTCCATTCATTTTAGGATAGTCAATTGCATGGTTTTTGCATATCATTATAACAGATTTTTTTTTTTTTTGCATTGCCTTGCATGTTTTAATTAGTTAATTGGACTTTGCATATAAAACAAGATTGTATATCATTGCTTGTCTTGCATTACATCTTCATATATGCCTATCCACGTCATTTAGCATAATTTTCATGTCATTCATCTTCCTAATTTTGCATGTTTGCATTGCATTTTCACCTGAGTATATTTATTTTATCATTTAGGTAGAATTATGCATTCGCACATCCATGCATACATTTAAGCAAGAGAAAACCCAAAAATCACTCATTGTGAACATAGAGTGAGATCAATTCAAGTTGAGTTGCCAAACTGAAGGTTTTTTTTTTTTTTTATGAAATTAAGGTACCAAAAGGGCTAATTAATGTAACCAAGTCCCTGAACTTAAAATTTTTGGTTTGTAAAAATAAATTTTTTCTTCCAGTACTTTATTTAGATTCCTAATGAATCTACTAAAAAATGATTAGTGGTGACTCCAAATCTTAATTATTAAAATATAAACCAATGTTGCGATTTGGTAGGGCTTGAATGAGTAGTGTTAGGTTAGTAATCTAATTTGCTTAATAATTCATTAATCTAAGAATTTTTCCAATTTTAGGTCACAATAGCTTGGCGACTCCACTGGGAATTAAGCTTTAATTTTTTCAAAAAGAAGTAAAGCACTAAGTGAAGTACTTTATTTTTAAAAAAAATTGATAGCCTTAGTTGTCACGCCTCGATCCTTGGGCACGAGCTATCCCTACCAAAACGCCTCAGGTTGGAAAGAATAGCGTCTCAGGCATGCTAACGACCAAACCAAAAATTCCACGCATGTGGAAACGTTTTAATATTCCCAAACAAATAACAAGCAGGGATAGAAAAGCAGGACATCCATTCATTTAACCAAATATTTTCAATACAACAACGAGCAGAGGATTGCTAACCCTACGGAGCTATACAACATAAATATAACCCCATTCTTCGAGGTGGCTCTCTAAGACAGGCAAAAAGGTAGGTGGGTCAAGAAGGGTTAGCTAATCATCTACTCCTAAAAGAGGGGTTACTACTCCATCATCTCCATCTTCACTCTAAACCTAAAAAAAAAAAAAAAATTGGTAACCACGACGGGATGAGAAATAAATCTCAGTGAGTTAACGCCTAAGCTCGAATAAAAAGATTATTCATTCAGGCATCCCAATTAATAATATGCCAAAACAACTCACGATTTTACAAAAAATACCAGCCAATTCCAGTATTCTATTGAAATCATTTTTATTGGTGGCCACAAGATTTATTGCACACGACTGGTGTGACTTTACACTACGACTAACAGTGTCCTCTAATAGCCTGTAAGATTCGTACGACTGGCATGATACGTTACTATCAGGAAAAAAATAGCACACGACTGGTGTGACTTTACACTACAACTGATAGTGTCTTCTGATAGTTCGTAAGATTCGTACGACTGGAACGACACGTTACTATCAGGAAAATAGCACATGACTGGTGTGACTTTACACTACAACTGGTAGTATCTTCTGATAGTCTGTAAGATTCGTATGATTGGCACGACACGTTATTATCAGGAAAAATAGCACACGACTGGTGTGACAGAGCACTATGACTGGCGGTGTTTTTTATAGTCCGTAAAATTCGTACGACTAGCATGACACGGAACTACCATAACAATACCATACGAATGGCACGGATTTTAAGACCCTTATGTGACTACCTTCATGAGTTATAAAAATTAGCTAATTTTCAATTTTTCCAACTGAACACAAATAATCAATTTATTGTTCAATCTAACATAAATTACTCCAAGTATTAGGCAGTCTATGTCGATCTCGACCTCAAGCAATTGGCCACGAAAATATCATAACAATTCCAATTATTTAAACGAACAACCACCATTGACTACCAAACAACCAATCAGTCAGTCAAACAATTCATCAGTTGCTCAGCTCTAGTCATCACTTGTTCGCGATCACAAATTCTGTTAATAAGTCAATCTAATTTTCGACTAACCACCGACTATTTCTATTCTCGATCTAACTTATTTAGTCATGGCCATTTAACCTAAATCCAGTCCCTAGCTAAACTCGGCCAAAATTAGATTACTCTGATGTCTAATTAAAATAAGTAATTACAAATTTAATCCCAAAAGCAGTTAACACCTTCGCCAAGGATTAGAGGTTGACTCACAAACGTCGACTACTCCGATTGACGGCGGCAAACATCGGTGAGCAGTAGCGGTTTATGACAAGCGACAGCTTCTGGCGAGCAGCAGTGATGAAAATGACAACACTCTTGGCTAGTTAGCGGTGAGCTCGGTTGTACTAGCATCGGGTGATGGAACAACGACGAGCTCGTGAGCTCGCAACAGTGCTCGGCAAGACGAAGGGGTTGGTGGTGGCTGGTCGTATGCACGAGGACTCTCGGAGTAGAAGCAAGTAGTAGCAATGGCAATGCTCGGCCACAAGCAGCTGGCTGAGGACGACGTTGGCGAGCTGGACGGCAGCAAGGTGGCTCGAGTGAGTAGTGAGCATCGATAGGACGAGCTAGGGCAAGCAGTGAGCTGGAAAAGGCAGAGAGCAGTAGCTTTCCAAGCTACCGAGAGCGTAGCAGCAGCCACAGCAATACGCAGCAGCAATGAACAAGAGCAGGGGCAGCGGCGAGGGGAGCTGGATGACGCGGTGGGCTAGAGCTCGCGGTGAAAGGCGGCTAAGAGAGGGAAAAGATGCAGCAGCAGTACGTAGCAGTTACAGCAGCAAAAGAACGAGCAGCAGCAAAAGTGAATAAGAACAAGCGGCGGCAGAGAGAGTTCCAGCAGCGACAGCGGTGAGAGGAAGACGCAGCAGCCCAGCGGCATAGAACCAAGCAGCCGAGAGAAAGAAGGCAGTAGCGGCAACAGGTTCAAGCAGTCGAGAGTGAAACAGATGAAGACGCAGTAGCAGCGGGCGAGAGTAGGGGCAGAAGCAGACGCAGAAGTAGCAGCAGCCATAGAGAACAAGCGGCCCGTGATGGAGCTGAGGAGTTGGAGCGATAGAGCAGCGAGGTGGAGGAAGATAGGAGGCGACGGTTGTTAGACGGCGAAAGCAAAAGATCGAGCAACTGTCGAATGATGAAGAGAAGAAAAAAGCAGCAACACCGTCGTGCGGAGTAGACTAGCCCAAAAGAAAAATAGCAGGAAGAAGAAGAGAAGGAAGAGGGAGAAGCAGAAGGGGTTGGCTCAGCTCTTCTTCCGTGAACAGTTTGGGGGAAAGAAAAGTCAAGACAAGGACATAGAGAAGTGATGGGGGAGGGAGTCAGAGTAGGTGGCAGAAAGTGGCGTGGAACAGAGGGGAAAGAGAGGGAAAGAGGGAGGGAGGGAAAAGAGAGTGGGTTGGGTGGGTGGCTTGTCGTCTCATCGACAAAAGGGCAGGGAAAATAAAAAAGAAAAGGGGTTATATCTAAAATCAAATGTCTTGTCTCCTAGCAAATAAATTTTGAGGGCGAAAATGTGATTAGACATTTTAGGACAGGATGAAAATTTTGCACGAGTGGAAAATATTTTCGGGTTTGTGCGACAAAGATTTGGACACAATCGGGGTTCGACGCGAGTGAAAATTTTACGGCACGAACGGAATTTTTCTTCAGCGTGATCAAACGAAATTCAAACCTCGGACCGACACTCTAACTAAATTAATATTTGTGTTTGAAAATTGATCCTTTTTCCAAGAAAATCCGAATTTCATTATAATTTCGGATTTCGAATTTTCAAGACGTCACATTAGTAGACTTGGGCCAATGAAAATTTCATAGAGAATTCCCTTGTTTGGCAGCCATGATTGGAACTCACTTCAAAGGTGTTAAATATTTTTGTAGAAATTGAGTGATAAGGGGTGGAGTTGATTGTTAATCTTTGTTTTGTAGGGAGGTGTAGGAATGTATGCTTGGGTTTATATTGAAGTGTTGCTTTGATATAAACTCTTATACATGCCTTTACTATTTTAGTGTCACACCAAGCACACACTACTCGCCATTAAACCCAATTGGCTAGGCTTATGATGATACTCGATTGGGGATACTTCGGCCGCAATAACTTTGCCCAAGTCTCCCTTCTTAAGTCTTGAAGTTTCAAATCGGTGCCAAGAGTTATAACCTTCGTCATTCATCATATGACACGGGTCATTACTTGGCTGAGCCGGAGTTTACGACGACCTCAACTCAATCACACATCATAGTGATTTGGTTTGGATATCCTTGGGGCACCACCTTGTCAAACCATGTTAGATAGAAAAATCGAACCTCACAAAGCAGCTAATATGCATGTCAATATGCTTGCTATCTTTGAGTTTTAAAGGCGGTAAACTCTTGAACTTTCTCTCCTTTTTGCTTACTTACTTTTTGAGTTAGTCCATGACAATTTAGGTGAGTCATAATGTCTCCAGCTATACATTAGGGGGAAGTCTGAATTCTCACATCGTCGAAAGATCAATTGAAGGAATGGTGGCATGAATTGGGAGAGGATGGCCATGAAATCGTCAAGTGTCATATTGGTCGGATGCTTCCACTATTAGACATATGAGTTTGTATTGACTTGGCCCGCACAATGGTACACTTCCAAAGCCAAGGACTACTACTTTCGTATTCAGTAAGCATGAGCTCACTCAAAATTTAGAAGAACATAGCATTCTTATTGGAAAATCACTAGACTTTGGATTAGTTAACCTGTCAATTGGGAGGAATTGATCTTAATTTTATCTGAATATCTCAATGTTAATAGAGATGAAGTAAGCAAAGTTTTGAAAGCAAACCGAGGAAGTTGTCCTTTCTCATTTTTTGATCTATGCTTTACAAAAGCTCCTTTCTCATATGATATGGCCAAGATTTTTCTGCTAATGTTTTGACTTGGTAGTTTTTCCACATAAAACAAATGCGATTGACCATTGGTTGCATCTTTTGCTAAATAAGATATTAACGGAAAAAAATTTGTCAATGCCATCCTCGCGGAAACTTTCATTTCTCTTACAAAATTCAAGTTGAATAAGGATAAAACATTTTGTGCTACTTTTGAAATACTTCAAGTTTGGTTCCTTCCTCACTTTCTAAATTCAAAAACTTCTTGAGATTTCAGAAATCATTAATGATAAACATCCTCTTTCAAAATTCAAGAAGGAACAAGACTATTTTCCTAACTATCATTACTCACAATGGCTGACCTTATTAATGAATCAGAGTCCCGTGAGTTTTCTCTGGAATGCTAGTGGTTCATACCCATGCTTTTATTAGGCGTTGCTAGTATCACTAAGCACTACCTGATTAGGATGGCACATCAATTTGGAGAAGTGTAGCAAGTTCCTCCAAGTTTGAAGAATGAGGAAGTTTACATCAATTTCTCCATAAAGAGCCGAAAACATGAGGAGCATGTTAGCCTTGCTCATGCCATGTAGAAGCGATGTGGCCTATAAAGCTTCATTTGCCGAAAGGAGTCTAAAAGGGAAGATCAATACATAAGATGCCTCAGAAGATTACCTTAAGATCATATTTTTCCAATGCATCTAGAGGTACCTCAAGCATCCATTCAAACTACCAAGCAAGCTAAAATCAACTCCTCGAGAGGCAAGTTGCTGAGCCAAGTAAAAGACCAAGAGGATTGATGCCAAGTATAAAAAGCTCAAGATTCGTGCTATTTAGAGTCGTGTCTTTTATGTTTCCATTTTAATTGGTCTTTATTTAAAATTTTACTTTGGATTGTTAAGATGTTGATGTTTCTGATAGACCTTTTAGCTTTATATGAATTTTTTGAGTTTCTTCAAATCAATTCAAGGTCTCAATTATTGAATAAAAAGCATTCATAAGATCTTAATCTATCATGTATAAATTTTTTGGATAAATCCAGAATGTTTTCCATTTATTACCAAATTTATGATGAGGACAAATCAGTTTAGGATTTCAGGAATTTTTTCGCAGCAATTTCATTTTACTATTTACCACTTGTAAATGAGCTTTTGTGTAAGAAGTCAAAACATGAAAGTTGTAGAATGAGATTTTTTTTAAACTAGTAATATGCAACATTTTACGCATTAATTCGCATTTTTGTGACCCATGTATCCTCTAAGAAAAAATTGGACAAATCAGTTTTCTGGTCAAGAATTCTCTGAGAAATATATTAAAATGTACCAATGTGGATTTTTTTTTTGAAGAATTTAAAGCACGAAAGTTTTTCTTCATCGTTTGGTGCTCATAAATTTTGGCCATTTTGAGCATTCTATAAATTTATATGATTTTCATGCTAAAAGCCGATGAAACTGGAGTTTTTCGAGGTTAGTCTTGTTGGTGATAAGTACTTCAAGTCTAGAGTCACGTATGGACCGATCCACCTGTGTTTGCTCATCCTACACATCATTATGTTTGCCTCTTTAAAGGTTATATATTATGGATACTCCTCGAGGACGCCACAATACTCGATCTAGAATGAGGAGAATGGCCAATCAAGCTGAGATTGCTGCCATTGTGGATGAGAGCTGAAGGAGCGTATGAATACGTTGAATGAATAGATGATGACTATGATGGCTTAGATTATAGATAACGTCATAGCTAAGTAGCAACAAGTCGATCTTAGTTCTCAACCAAAGACTCTATCCTCGACTCGCCGAGGTCGTTATCCTTACAAGACCCTGCTAATGGATGCTACTTCCAAAGGTATGGTGGGATTAGCATCCATTAGCAGGGTCTTGTAAGGATAACGACCTCGGCGAGTCGAGGATAGAGTCTTTGGTTGAGAACTAAGATCGACTTGTTGCTACTTAGCTATGACGTTATCTATAATCTAAGCCATCATAGTCATCATCTATTCATTCAATATTCATACGCTCCTTCAGCTTCTCATCCACAATGGCAGCAATCTCAGCTTGATTGGCCATTCTCCTCATTCTAGATCGAGTATTGTGGCGTCCTCGAGGAGTATCCATAAATATAACCTTTAAAGAGGCAAACATAATGATGTGTAGGATGAGCAAACACAGGGGATCGGTCCATAACGTGACTCTAGACTTGAAGTATTATCACCAACAAGACTAACCTCGAAAAAACTCCAGTTTATCGGCTTTTAGCATGAAAATCATATAAATTTATAGAATGCTCAAAAATGGTGCCAAACGATGAAGAAAAACTTTCGTGCTTTAAAATTCTTCAAAAAAAAAATCCAAATTGGTACATTTTAATATATTTCTCAGAGAATTCTTGACCAGAAAACTGATTTGTCCAATTTTTTTCTTAGAGGATACATGGGTCACAAAAATGCGAATTAATGCGTAAAATGTTGCATATTACTAGTTTAAAAAAAATCTCATTCTACAACTTTCATGTTTTGACTTCTTACACAAAAGCTCATTTACAAGTGGTAAATAGTAAAATGAAATTGCTGTGAAAAAATTCCTGAAATCCTAGACTGATTTGTCCTCATCATAAATTTGGTAATAAATGGAAAACATTCTGGATTTATCCAAAAAATTTATACATGATAGATTAAGATCTTACGAATGCTTTTTATTCAATAATTGAGACCTTGAATTGATTTGAAGAAACTCGAAAAAATTCATATAAAGCTAAAAGGTCTATCAGAAACATCAACATCTTAACAATCCAAAGTAAATTTTAAATAAAGACCAATTAAAATGGAAACATAAAAGACACGACTCTAAATAGCACGAATCTTGAGCTTTTTATACTTGGCATCAATCTCTTGGTCTTTTACTTGGCTCAGCAACTTGCCTCTCGAGGAGGTTGATTTTAGCTTGCTTGGTAGTTTGAATGGATGCTTGAGGTACCTCTAGATGCATTGGAAAAAATATGATCTTAAAGGTAATCTTCTGAGGCATCTTTGTATTGATCTTCCCTTTTAGACTCCTTTCAGGCAAATGAAGCTTATAGGCCAGCATCGCTTCTACATGGCATGAGCAAGGCTAACATGCTCCTCATGTTTTCGGCTCTTTATGGAGAAATTGATGTGAAACTTCTCATTCTTCAAACTTGGAGGAACTTGCTACACTCTCCAAATTGATGTGCCATCCTAATCGGTAGTGCGTTAGTGATACTAGCAACGCCTAATAAAAGCATGGGTATGAACCAACTAGCATTCAGAGAAAACTCACGGGACTCTGATTCATTAATAAGGTCAGCCATTGTGAGTAATGATAGTTAGGAAAATAGTCTTGTTCCTTCTTGAATTTTGAAAGAGGATGTTTATCATTAATGATTTCTGAAATCTCAAGAGGTTTTTGAATTTAGAAAAGTGAGGAAGGAACCAAACTTGAAGTATTTCAAAAGTAGCACAAATGTTTTATCCTTATTCAACTTGAATTTTGTAAGAGAAATGAAAGTTTCCGCTGAGGATGGCATTGACAAATTTTTTTCCGTTAATATCTTATTTAGCAAAAGATGCAACCAATGGTCAATCGCATTTGTTTTATGTGGAAAAACTACCAAGTCAAAAACATTAGCAGAAAAATCTTGGCCATATCATATGAGAAAGGAGCTTTTGTAAAGCATAGATCAAAAATGAGAAAGGACAACTTCCTCGGTTTGCTTTCAAACTTTGCTTACTTCATCTCTATTAACATTGAGATATTCAGATAAAAATTAAGATCAATTCCTCCCCAATTGACAGGTTAAACTAATCCAAAGTCTAGTGATTTTCCAATAAGAATGCTATGTTCTTCTAAATTTTGAGTGAGCTCATGCTTACTGAATACGAAAGTAGTAGTCCTTGGCTTTGGAAGTGTACCATTGTGCGGGCCAAGTCAATACAAACTCATATGTCTAATAGTGGAAGCATCCGACCAATATGACACTTGACGATTTCATGGCCATCCTCTCCCAATTCATGCCACCATTCCTTCAATTGATCTTTCGACGATGTGAGAATTCAGACTTCCCCCCTAATGTATAGCTGGAGACATTATGACTCACCTAAATTGTCATGGACTAACTCAAAAAGTAAGTAAGCAAAAAGGAGAGAAAGTTCAAGAGTTTACCGCCTTTAAAACTCAAAGATAGCAAGCATATTGACATGCATATTAGCTGCTTTGTGAGGTTCGATTTTTCTATCTAACATGGGTTTGACAAGGTGGTGCCCCAAGGATATCCAAACCAAATCACTATGATGTGTGATTGAGTTGAGGTTGTCGTAAACTCTGGCTCAGCCAAGTAATGACCCGTGTCATATGATGAATGACGAAGGTTATAACTCTTGGCACCGATTTGAAACTTCAAGACTTAAGAAGGGAGACTTGGGCAAAGTTATTGCGGCCGAAGTATCCCCAATCGAGTATCATCATAAGCCTAGCCAGTGGGTTTAATGGCGAGTAGTGTGTGCTTGGTGTGACACTAAAATAGTAAAGGCATGTATAAGAGTTTATATCAAAGCAACACTTCAATATAAACCCAAGCATACATTCCTACACCTCCCTACAAAACAAAGATTAACAATCAACTCCACCCCTTATCACTAAATTTCTACAAAAATATTTAACACCTTTGAAGTGAGTTCCAATCATGGCTGCCAAACAAGGGAATTCTCTATGAAAGTTTTCATTGGCCCAAGTCTACTAATGTGACGTCTTGAAAATTCGAAATCCGAAATTATAATGAAATTCGGATTTTCTTGGAAAAAGGATCATTTTCAAACACAAATATTAATTTAGTTAGAGTGTCGGTCCGAGGTTGAATTTCGTTTGATCACGCTGAAGAAAAATTCCGTTCGTGCCGTAAAATTTTCACTCGCGTCGAACCCCGATTGTGTCCAAATCTTTGTCGCACAAACCCGAAAATATTTTCACTCGTGCAAAATTTTCATCCTATCCTAAAATGTCTAATCACATTTTCGCCCTCAAAATTTATTTGCTAGGAGACAAGACATTTGATTTTAGATATAACCCCTTTTCTTTTTTATTTTCCCTGCCCTTTTGTCGATGAGACGACAAGCCACCCACCCAACCCACTCTCTTTTCCCTCCCTCCCTCTTTCCCTCTCTTTCCCCTCTGTTCCATGCCACTTTCTGCCACCTACTCTGACTCCCTCCCCCATCACTTCTCTATGTCCTTGTCTTGACTTTTCTTTCCCCCAAACTGTTCACGGAAGAAGAGCTGAGCAACCCCTTCTGCTTCTCCTCTCTTTCTTCTTCTTCTTCCTGCTATTTTTCTTTTGGGCTAGTCTACTCCGCTCGACGGTGTTGCTGCTTTTTTCTCTTTTCTTCATCATTCGACAGTTGCTCGATCTTTTGCTTTGCCGTCTAACAACCGTCGCCTCCTATCTTCCTCCACCTCGCTGCTCTATCGCTCCAACTCCTCAGCTCCAATCACGGGCCGCTTGTTCTCTATGGCTGCTGCTACTTCTGCGTCTGCTTCTGCCCCTACTCTCGCCCGCTGCTACTGCGTCTTCATCTGTTTCACTCTCGACTGCTTGAACCTGTTGCCGCTACTGCCTTCTTTCTCTCGGCTGCTTGTTCTATGCCGCTGGGCTGCTGCGTCTTCCTCTCACCGCTGTCGCTGCTGGAACTCTCTCTGCCGCCGCTTGTTCTTATTCACTTTTGCTGCTGCTCGTTCTTTTGTTGCTGTAACTTGCTACGTACTGCTGCTGCATCTTTTCCCTCTCTTAGCCGCCTTTCACCGCGAGCTCTAGCCCACCGCGTCATCCAGCTCCCCTCGCCGCTGCCCCTGCTCTTGTTCATTGCTGCTGCGTATTGCTGTGGCTGCTGCTACGCTCTCGGTAGCTTGGAAAGCTACTGCTCTCTGCCTTTTCCAGCTCACTGCTTGCCCTAGCTCGTCCTATCGATGCTCACTACTCACTCGAGCCACCTTGCTGCCGTCCAGCTCGCCAACGTCGTCCTCAGCCAGCTGCTTGTGGCCGAGCATTGCCATTGCTACTACTTGCTTCTACTCCGAGAGTCCTCGTGCATACGACAGCCACCACCAACCCCTTCGTCTTGCCGAGCACTGTTGCGAGCTCACGAGCTCGTCGTTGTTCCATCACCCGATGCTAGTACAACCGAGCTCACCGCTAACTAGCCAAGAGTGTTGTCATTTTCATCACTGCTGCTCGCCAGAAGCTGTCGCTTGTCATAAACCGCTACTGCTCACCGATGTTTGCCGCCGTCAATCGGAGTAGTCGACGTTTGTGAGTCAACCTCTAATCCTTGGCGAAGGTGTTAACTTCTTTTGGGATTAAATTTGTAATTACTTATTTTAATTAGACATCAGAGTAATCTAATTTTGGCCGGTTTAGCTAGGGACTGGATTTAGGTTAAATGGCCATGACTAAATAAGTTAGATCGAGAATAGAAATAGTCGGTGGTTAGTCGAAAATTAGATTGACTTATTACAGAATTTGTGATCGCGAACAAGTGATGACTAGAGCCGAGCAACTGATGAATTGTTTGACTGACTGATTGGTTGTTTGGTAGTCAATGGTGGTTGTTCGTTTAAATAATTGGAATTGTTATGATATTTTCGTGGCCAATTGCTTGAGGTCGAGATCGACATAGACTGCCTAATACTTGGAGTAATTTATGTTAGATTGAACAATAAATTGATTATTTGTGTTCAGTTGGAAAAATTGAAAATTAGCTAATTTTTATAACTCATGAAGGTAGTCACATAAGGGTCTTAAAATCCGTGCCATTCGTATGGTATTGTTATGGTAGTTCCGTGTCATGCTAGTCGTACGAATTTTACGGACTATAAAAAAACACCGCCAGTCATAGTGCTCTGTCACACCAGTCGTGTGCTATTTTTCCTGATAATAACGTGTCGTGCCAATCATACGAATCTTACAGACTATCAGAAGATACTACCAGTTGTAGTGTAAAGTCACACCAGTCATGTGCTATTTTTCCTGATAGTAACGTGTCGTTCCAGTCGTACGAATCTTACGAACTATCAGAAGACACTATCAGTTGTAGTGTAAAGTCACACCAGTCGTGTGCTATTTTTTTCCTGATAGTAACGTATCATGCCAGTCGTACGAATCTTACAGGCTATTAGAGGACACTGTTAGTCGTAGTGTAAAGTCACACCAGTCGTGTGCAATAAATCTTGTGGCCACCAATAAAAATGATTTCAATAGAATACTGGAATTGGCTGGTATTTTTTGTAAAATCGTGAGTTGTTTTGGCATATTATTAATTGGGATGCCTGAATGAATAATCTTTTTATTCGAGCTTAGGCGTTAACTCACTGAGATTTATTTCTCATCCCGTCGTGGTTACCAATTTTTTTTTTTTTTTTAGGTTTAGAGTGAAGATGGAGATGATGGAGTAGTAACCCCTCTTTTAGGAGTAGATGATTAGCTAACCCTTCTTGACCCACCTACCTTTTTGCCTGTCTTAGAGAGCCACCTCGAAGAATGGGGTTATATTTATGTTGTATAGCTCCGTAGGGTTAGCAATCCTCTGCTCGTTGTTGTATTGAAAATATTTGGTTAAATGAATGGATGTCCTGCTTTTCTATCCCTGCTTGTTATTTGTTTGGGAATATTAAAACGTTTCCACATGCGTGGAATTTTTGGTTTGGTCGTTAGCATGCCTGAGACGCTATTCTTTCCAACCTGAGGCGTTTTGGTAGGGATAGCTCGTGCCCAAGGATCGAGGCGTGACAACTAAGGCTATCAATTTTTTTAAAAATAAAGTACTTCACTTAGTGCTTTACTTCTTTTTGAAAAAATTAAAGCTTAATTCCCAGTGGAGTCGCCAAGCTATTGTGACCTAAAATTGGAAAAATTCTTAGATTAATGAATTATTAAGCAAATTAGATTACTAACCTAACACTACTCATTCAAGCCCTACCAAATCGCAACATTGGTTTATATTTTAATAAATTAAGATTTGGAGTCACCACTAATCATTTTTTAGTAGATTCATTAGGAATCTAAATAAAGTACTGGAAGAAAAAATTTATTTTTACAAACCAAAAATTTTAAGTTCAGGGACTTGGTTACATTAATTAGCCCTTTTGGTACCTTAATTTCATAAAAAAAAAAAAAAACCTTCAGTTTGGCAACTCAACTTGAATTGATCTCACTCTATGTTCACAATGAGTGATTTTTGGGTTTTCTCTTGCTTAAATGTATGCATGGATGTGCGAATGCATAATTCTACCTAAATGATAAAATAAATATACTCAGGTGAAAATGCAATGCAAACATGCAAAATTAGGAAGATGAATGACATGAAAATTATGCTAAATGACGTGGATAGGCATATATGAAGATGTAATGCAAGACAAGCAATGATATACAATCTTGTTTTATATGCAAAGTCCAATTAACTAATTAAAACATGCAAGGCAATGCAAAAAAAAAAAAAATCTGTTATAATGATATGCAAAAACCATGCAATTGACTATCCTAAAATGAATGGACGTAAACATGATGGCATAGCATGACATGGCATAACAACAAGCGAATATGACGTGGCAAATAATGAAACGCAATATGTGAACATGTGACATGGCAAAACATGAGATATACAAACATGGGATATGCAACATGTAAAATGTTGATGTGCAAACATGACAAAAGCACATGAGATATGCGAGATATTACATGGCTATTATGACAATATGCGAAAAAGAATGATGACGTGCAAGTATGTGATATTCGAAAAATGTGGTAAGCAAAAATAGATATTCGAAAACATGGTAGCCAAAAATATGCTATCATGAAATATGCATGAAAGAAGACACCTAGCATGCGAATAAACATGATATGCAAAAAAATATATGTACACCTAGCCTATATGAGATGCAAAGTGAAATGCTAAAAATGATATGCAAAGATCACTGTTTTTTTTTTATTTTTTACAGGAATTTTTTGAAAATTTAATATATCCATGATTGATTCAATTTTTTTGTTCGAAATAAACCCCAAGGTGATAAAGCTTCTAAGAAACTCTATCTTCTAAGAAGTCTTATCTTACTAAATTTTTTAGGAGTTTTAAATTATGAGGAAACTAATCATAAAAGACATCATTCAATGGTACAAAATTCCAAGTAATGCAAGAAAAGCAATTAATAAGATCAAACCATGAATATCAACTCCTAGTTTTTCCAAAAAGTATTGCCTTCCTAATCCAAAAATGGCTTGTTGAAATTAGTAGATCAAATCTAAATAATCATAGATTGGATCAACTAACCTCCCATCTTTCACTAAACCAGGGGATCATATCCGAATAATCATAGATAGGATTTATCCAATTTATGAAATACGTTGCCCTTTAGGATAGAAACTTTCCTATTTTGGATTAGGATTGTTATTTAAAAAAATGCCAATATGACAATCAATTCAAGCTCATGCAACACTTTTTCCAAAATTTTCAATAAAAATCAGAACTTTTGATTGATCTTACAAAAATTGCTTCATTTGATAGAGAAAACTTGGGCACTGATGTTTGTTTAAAAAAAAAAATTCATGTTCTCAATCTTTGACAGCAAAAGACGTGTCGATCGAAGCAGGATTATAGACATATGCAAACTTGAATCAATCGACTACATATTCGCAAATCAAAGTGGTAGGAAATAAACCTTTTATTGAGCCAAAATTTGTGCCGAACTAGTAGTAAAAAGCTGCCCACAATCAGCACTGTTTTTGACCTCAAATAGCAACAAAATAAGCTTGGAATAGCAGCAAATTCTAACACCAAACAGTGACAAAAATTGTCCCTGAACAGTTTCAAATTCTAACACCGAACGGTAGCAAAATAATGGCAAGATAGTGGCGAAACAGCTCCCAAAATAGCCCCGAAATTTCCCCCAAACAGCAAGAGGATGCTGGGCTTTAATGATGTCGGCTGGCCAGCGAGCGGCTGGGCGACGATGCAAGGGCAGCTCTGTGGGACAGTGGTGTCGGGATAGGGCTGCAACAGCGACAACTGGCAGAGGTGGAATGGTGTTGTCCGATGTGACGTCCCGAAAATTCGGAATCCAAAAATAATGAAATTTGGATTTTTGCAGAATAAGAATCAATTTTTCGGACGCGAATGTTAAATCACAATCTCGTTTGATCGTGCCGAAGAAAAATTTTCCGTTCGCACCAAAAAAATCTCATTCGCGTCGAACCCAATCGCATTTGAATCTTCATCGCACAAACCCTAAAAATATTCCCATTCATTGTGCGAATCTATTTCACACTGCCTTAAAATTTCTAATTACTTTTTTGTCCATAAATTTATTGACTAGAGGACAAGAAAATTCAAATCTTTGGACCCATTTTCCCTTATTCTTTCCCTCCCTTTTCGGCCAAGTATCATTCTCCCCCTTGATTTATTTTTATTATTTTACTTTCTTACATTTCCTTGTGCATGACCGGTGGAGAACATCTTCCAACATCTCTCTGCCCTCTCTCTCCCTTTGGCCCCACCATTGCAGCCAAAAACCCTTCCCCATGCAAAAGAAAGTCTGCCCCCATCTTTTCAAGCCACCAACCTTGTCCTTTTCTGAAAAACTTTTTGCTGTGAAAGTGGGGGAAACCGGTGGGCTGCTGCTTCTTCTTCTTCTTTCTTTTTCTTTCTTCTTTTCCTTCGCCTATTGGCTGGAACTGAGTCTTCATCTTCTGCATTGCTGCTGCTTGATCTTCTTCCTTTAGTTCTGCTTGCTGCTCGTAGGTGGTTGCTGCTCATTTGCCTCGAGTGCTGCATCTCTGCTTCGCCGCTGCCTTCCTCCCTCTTCTTCTTCGAGACTTGAGTTGCTGCTACTGCTTCGTTCCCCTTGGCTGCTAGAATTGTTGCCGCCAGCACTTCATCCTCTCGGCTGGTCTACCGCCGTCGCTGCTGTCCTCTATTGTTGCTGCTTAGTCCCTGGGTTGCTGCTACTGGATCTTGTCTCTGCTGTTTCCTCTGTTTCCTCTCTGCTACTCCTACTTCTTCGTCGACTACTGCGTGGACTTCGAACTCCTACTATTGCTGGTTGTTGCTGTTGTTACTGTCACGCCTCGAACCCACGAGCCACGCAACATCCCTGTCATACCTGTATGGTCGAATGGTCGACAACCATGACGGCCTAGGAAACTCATTGTAGACCAAACGACGTCAGAGTTCCTGTTACAACGAAAGCGAATTCCTCCCAACAAATACACAGGAATGGGGAGAGAGAGAGACAGATCAATCAAGGCAACAAACCTTTACATTACATGCC
>JAGVVM010016221.1:22500-24312 GCA_019149425.1 Psidium friedrichsthalianum | reverse complement strand
CGGCCTCGCCCACCGACACTTCACTGAATGCCGAGTCTCGGCATAATCCAACTTTGATGATTAAAAAAAGTGTTGGCTTTATTAGTATTTTAATAATGTTCGAAACAATAAATTACCCTAAATAAGATTTTAAAGGCATTGCCTTTTGGCTTCAAATTGTCCCCACCCCTATCAATGTAGTTATTCAAATTTTGGGCAACTTTCCAATCATTTCAATTTCACTTTTTCAATTATCATTCCATTTATTTATGAATTTATCCTATTTATTGTCACTACCAGCCACCATTCGTTCAATAACCAAGGATGGAAAGATTCTTCGAGAGAAATTGATAGAGAAAGCTGACATGGGGCAAATGTATTAATTTTTAATTGTCTGAAAAAAATTAATGTCATTCCATTTTTATCGTCACGCCCAGTTACGGCTTCACATATTCCTCGGTCATACTAAAAACAAAATTATGCAGAGTTCAATCGTTTCCAAACACAATATCATCGGAACTTACTTTAAATTCTAACACGTGCAAAAGATTTATTTAGTTTTGACCTTATTTAACACTTAAATATATCCATTTGGAAAAAGCAAAATGAACTCACTTTTTAGTCTATTTAAACTCTCCTTTGGAGGAGAGGGAGGAGTATATTCCACTCCCAATTCCCCTACAAATCCTCAACTTTACGTCCCGTCCCAATTATGTCCCCAACTCTCTTTTTTTTTTTTATAACGAAAAATCACCAATTTTTATACGGGTCAGTCCCAAATCTGCCAGTCCGTTACTCTCCATACACAGTCACCTTAGTCTCCAACTTAGCATTTCCAACGTCAACAATAAAAATCCACCCTCAGCAAGCTGCGGTGACACTGTTCATGTCATTGTTTATCCGACGAGGACTTAGGCCGCTCACCCGAACGTGGGATCTCTTCCTCGAAGCTGACTATTGTGCTCCCCCACAAGCTCTTCATTTCTTTCACGCTTAGATTCATCAAAAAATTTGATTTTCGACCCAAAAAAAATAAATAAAACTAAATAAAAAAATAACTCTTCGACTATCAGTTCGGACTAAAGCTGATGCATGAATTGCAGCTCCGATCCAAATCTGCCAAGGCCGAGACAACGATGGCCTCGTGGCTTTCTGGCCTCCTTGGCCACTACCGAGAGTCTACATGTATTGAATTATAAAACGCTTCCATGAAGGGCAATAGTTGCATCCGCTTTCAAACCTCATGCTCTTTAATAAATTGAGACATAACAGCCCAATTTGGATGAATTAGACCTGATCAATTTCTCTATTTGACAAAGTATTGATGGAATTGATCGCGCTATGATGGCGAAAATTATCCCTAGAGTAACTTTTATCCGTTAAGCGGCGACGGCCCTTCCACTACGGCACCAGTCGGATAACTAGGCCGACTTTCGTCCCTGCTCGACGAGTGTGTCTTTCAGTCAAGCTCCCTTCTGACCTTTGCACTCGAGGGCCAATCTCGTCCGGCGCCGAAGGAAACCTTTGCCCGCCTCCGTTACCTTTTTGTGGGAGGCTACGCCCCATAAGAAACTGTCTACCTGAGACTGTCCTTGGCCTAGGTCTGACACAAGGGTAGAATTCTAGCTATTCCAGAGTGGTATTCTCACTGAATGGCTCGGGCCCCCCCCGGAAGGAGGCCTTCTTTCGCCTTCCACCTAAGCTGCGCAGGAAGGCCCAAGCATATCCCAAGGAACGTAAAGCTTCATAGGGTCTTTTCTGTCCAGGTGGCAGGTAAGTCCGAATCTTCACATACATGTCTTATTTCACCGAGTTTCTCTCCAGACGTGCCCA
>JAGVVM010016221.1:0-7500 GCA_019149425.1 Psidium friedrichsthalianum | reverse complement strand
TAAGAGACATAGGGCTAAAGAGAGAGCCAAAAAAGGATCTTTCGTGTATATCCTGTCATAATCTCGAATGTTATCAGTTTCCGGTACGTAGACCAAATAATACAAATGCAGCAAAAGTTCCTAGATTCATGGAGGATAATAGAAACAGCATATAATTTATCATGCTCGCATATCCCCATTTGAGTCCCAACAATTATTCCAATAATTACATATCCGATTTGACTATGGACGAATATGCAAGCATACGTTTCATGCTTGTTTGAGTAATAGCAATGAGATTCCCCAATATCATGTAAGAATAGCTAGGATTTCCAGAAGAAGAGCCATTCGATTTGATGAGAAAATAAAAAGGAATATGACAATTCGAGTGGCTGAAAGCTGAAGCAGCTACTTTCGAAGTAACAGAAAGAAAAGCAACGACTGGAGTGGGAGAGTCAGAGTCGAAAAGAGGATTCCTCCACTTCTTTCTCTCATTAAAAACAGTGCATGAGACTTCATCTCGCACGGCTCCTAGTGATAAAAGAAAAGAAGAATATCTTCTTCTTTTTTGATTACCTTCCCTCGCGTATGTATAAGACCGAATCCATTCGGATTTCTAAAAAGGATTACTAATCCTACTTTTCGAGGAAATCGTCATCAGTGGTTCTTAGTAAATGACTGATTTGTTTTTCATTCAATCTTTTCGACCTTGGTTCCGTAGGAGCCAATCAGAAAGATTGAAGAAAAGAAATAGAACATCAGATTGATTCGTTTCAATAGCCATGAGATGCTAATCTTAGGGTGATCTTTTGTCGACGGAGGCTCCTATTACACTCGTAGTCTCTGCCAGATGGACACCAACTATGTAGCATACTACATCGAGAATTCAAGTATTGTATACTTCATTAGTCCGAATCTTTGTCCGACCTACCCGTAATACGAACTTGCAAAATGGATTGTTTATCATAAAGAGATCGTTGTTCCTGACCAATGCTTACCTTAATTGTTTATTGAACAAGTAAAAGTTAGGTCTTGGTCCCGAGTGGGGATAGGCATTTCTCTGCTGCATGTCCATGGAGTTTTTTGGGAAAATTCAAACATCTCAGAGATAGATAGAGAGTAGAAATTTCTCGATACGAACCGCACTCCTTCGTATACGTCAGGAGTCCATTGATGAGAAGGGGCTAGGGAAAGCTTGAACCCAAATCCTACAGTGATGAATAGAAGCGCCAATTAAAATCCTGGGAGTTATACATTTGCTGTATTGATTAAGACCACTTCACTATTTCTTGAAGCTCGAATCTCTCCCCGGATGAAACCATATAGCCCCCCTAGAGAAACATGAACCAGAAATAGAAGAGCTTGGCCCCACCCATGAGAAATTATTTCATAGTAGCCTCATTAGACCGTACATCTTTCGGTTATCCAGATAATAGGTAGGAGCATAAACTTGAAAAACATTCTGGAGCTACAAATATAGTTATTAAATCGTTAGACCGCATAAAAAACATTCTCCTAGAGTAGCTGTTAATACGAATAGAGAAAACTCTGGATAGACATTTCTGTACATTCAATGTACTCTACGGATAGAGGAATACATAGAGTTATAACATAGTAAAAAAGAAATTGAAGATTTCGTTGAAATTGTTCATTTGGAAATTTACTGAAAAGATAATCATAGGTTCTTCTCTCCATCGGAACAATAGGGCCGTTATGCTCATTACTAAACTTGTTGAAGAGATGAAATATAACCAAGGTATATCTTTTTGATCGAGGTTGAATCGATCATCAGAAGAAGAAATTAGGCCAAAAATTAGGATACATTCTGGGAAAAGAAAACTTCCATCGAAGAAGAAGCAAATGAAAGGCTTTCATAAAAATTCTCGTAGAATCGAGAATGAGGTTTTCATTCTGTACATGCCAGATCATGAATTAGTAACCGCATCCAATCTCCAAAAAATTCCAATTGTTTCGAACTTTCGATTTTTGGAATGGAATATTTATGGAATCCCTCATGAATAGGATCAAAACTTATTCCATGGTATTTACATGAGATTCCTCTTTCTTTATTCTTAAGCAAGCCCCCGAGAGGGCTTAGTTGATCCATGATTTATGTTTCATCTTTCGTTTCTTTTTTGTTTGTTTCGAGAAATAGATCGATCAATTCCGATCTTTCTTTTTCTATTGATTCTTTTTCCGATCGAGATATATGGATCCACGGATCTATGGTCTATATAGATCTCTGTTCATGGATTAACGAAAATGCGCAAAAGCTCTATTTTGCTCTGCCATTCTATGAAGTCTCTTTCCTTTTGCGTATGGCATCGCCACTTCCCTTTGCAGCATCACTAATTCGGAACTTAATTGAAAGCCCATATGTCGACCGGACGTTTTCGGTGATGCTCCCTAATAACCAACGAATGGCAAGTGCTTTTCCTTGTGTGGACTATTTCAATGGGACTTGATGAGTCACGATCCGCCTACACGTCTTGCTGTTACGACTATATCGGGAGTTACTCCACGTATTGCTTGACGTAAACGATAGTGGATTTGTTCTGTCTTTTGTGGAACTTTTTCATGGCGCGAAGAAATTTGATAAGCAATGATTTTTTCGTGTTTCAGAATACGGTTAACCAAATGTAAACTAATCGAGTCACGATAAATTAGTTATTTTTTTTTTTTTTTAGATCGGATTTTGCAGTTTTTTCTTCTGCAGTACCTCGACGTGACATGAGTGAAAGGGATTAAAGAATCCAGTTTTTTATAGGGCAAAATCATTTATTTTGTTTTTTGACCCCCATATTGTAGGGTGATCTCGAAAGTATGGAAAGAAAGATCTCCTTCAAGCCGTACATACGACTGTCATCACGAATACGGCCTTTCCAAAGCACGCGCACGCAGCATGCCGCCGAACACACATGAGAAATTTTCGAGTATGGTCTTCTGTTTACTCACTTCGAAAGTTGAGTATCCGGTTCCATAACCCCCACTTCCTGCTAGGAATTGGAAATCCTGTATTTTACAATCCATCGATTGAGTCCTTGGGTTCACAAAATAGTGTAAAAATAAAAAGAAGTGCTCGAATCCTTGCTATTTGACTAGGCACCCGGTGCTAGAAACAAAGTCGAGGCATTTTCGAATTGTGTTGACACGGACAAAGTAGGGAAAAACCTCTGTAAATATTTAGAAATTGCGACCTTGGACATATATAGTCACGAATCCGAACCCTCTTTTTGAAAGAAGATTTTTGTTCATGGTAGCACTGCTCCCTAGTCCTCCCCTTGTCATACGAAAGGGGGTTTAACTCTTTTCGTTATTGGGTTAGTCCAATTTTACATTTCACCATTGTTTACATAGCTGATTACTTCTATGTATCATTCTAAATTTGGTTGCCATATATAGGTTCTTGGTATAAGGTAATTATATCTACAACGTCACTATGAACGCCTCTGTTGAGACGATCTCTGTTATCCCTCTCGGACAGCATTTATGGTTCCTCGAACTAATGTGATATCTTGAACAAATAGGTTAATACTTTTTAATCCTTTCCCCCTGTTTGCTTACTTCATGATCTACAGAATGTTTTTTTTTCTCGGCTTGTGAATTTTTCCATTGGCTCAATACCATGCGTAAATATGTAAGTCTCATTTGTATTTTCAAATTCCAGAGTGTAGAATCGTTACTCTTGGCAACTTACTTAAGTCATGTATTTTTTGTTTTTTGTGTGTGTTGTTGTTGTTGGAATTTGTTCTGGATAGTTTGGGGAAAAAAGTTCGACAGAATAAGTCACCTCTTACTGCCACTCTATGCAGTAACCTCCTGACGTTACATCGAGAGGTGATTTTTCACTTTGAATACTGTCTTCCTCGTTCTAATTCTTTTTCGAATTGTCATGGGTCCTCCTTTCTTGTTGTCTTCTCCTCTTGTGCGGTCCTCTCTGACCTTTGTTCATCGTCGTTTCGAGAATCTCTCCCTTTTGTCTCACTTCTCGCCCCGAAGAGTTGAAGATGAAAGAGAATAACCCGATTCGTGAAAGAGCGAAAGAGTAAGAGTGCCCGATAGAGTTCCCGAGAGTATTGTAATATGATCGTACGGGAGATAAGAGAAGATATATCGAAAAGATGTATAAAGTAGTAATGCCGAAGATTATAATATGGAAATGCGAATGACTCGAAGGAGTAAAAAGGAGTTAAGAGTAGAATATACGTATATGTAAAAAGTAAGTTGATCGAAAGATGTGAAAGCTTATTGACCATACTTCTATTGCAACCTTCTAGTATGTCTTCCAATTTCATGTTGTACGTTTATGTTCATTGTTGTTTCCAAAATTATGTTTTTAACTTGTGATGAAGACATCGTTTCCATTTTTTGGTAGTTTATTAGTTCATTTTTTCTCAAATGGATTGATGAAGTGATTCTCTTTTTACCAAAACATTTTGCTTTCTTGCGTGGGATCCAATTCCAATCACAATCTTTTTATATAATTTATAATAGAAAAGATAAACCTCATAGATGATCTTTTTTTTTGGAGTAGGTGAGATGTAGATTGGATTTAATGGGTTGGCTTCTTTGTCTCACGCAGACCATTATCATATCTCCTGCCTACCTCTCCTATCTGCACGAGATATTTATGAAAGAATAGATGAAAGTAAATGAAAGTGTGGATAGTTAATCGTAGTACGGTATTTTTTTTTCAATTGTGTTGTTGTTATGTTAGGTTGTTTTTGGTTGTTGTTGGAATACTTTATGTTTTATTTTTTTTTTGGTTTTTTTTTCTTTGTGATGAATTGTTGTGTTATGGTTTGTTTGATCATGTGTTTGATGTGATTGTAATAAGTTCTCCGGGGTTTTTGTTTTTTTTTTTCTTTTTGGTTGTTTTTCTCTTCTGTGTTTTTTCTTATTTTTTTTGTACTTGTGTGTCTGTTTCTTCTATCTTCATTTTGTAATTTTTACTTATTTGGTTTGGCATTATTTTTCTCCTCCTTCTTTTGTTTTTTTTGTTTGTTTAATTGATCTTTTTCTTTTTATTTTATTTCTTTGTTTTTTTTTTTTCATTTTTTTGGTTCTTTTTTTTTTTTATTTTATTCCTCTTCGCATCATTTCCTTATTAGTCCACCATAGTTGTCTGATCTCTGTAGAATCCTTCTGACTCCATTCCCTACATTCACACACAAATTTTGTTCCTGATTGAGCGTAAATTGTAAGGGGTACGTAGTAAGATTGAATTTTTCGATCACAAAAAGTACTATGTGATGTTGAAATCTCAGTTTTGTCCCTTTCGCTATCCCCCCTTTATCCGCATCAGGTTAACGAGCCTTTTTGATATCGAATAGAGGAGGGAGATAGAACCTTTTTGCTTCTGTTCTTCTGGTTTAATGAATCCGATTATCTTTATTTTCCCATACTAATTTTCACTTTTTTATCCCAATCCGTATTACATGCTCTTCCCCCAAGGAAATAAAATCCTCGAAGTTTGGGATTCAAATTGGACGGGTTTAGGGTGAGTCTTATCTATGTGGGTTATTGCACTGCTCTTCGTAAATATAGGTAAGTCTTATTTTCGAAAAGATCCTTAGCTTTCAGGTGCTGTGGTGGGTTGCCTCCGAGATCCTTTCCCCCCCCCCTGATTGACTCGCCCTTAGCGAGGCACGTTTCGTTGCTCGTTGCTTCCACCCGAAAGGGGATATATATATTGATTCCGAATCGAAATTGCGTATGTTGTGGTTAAAGTTCGTAAGCCGGGTTTGCGCGGGGGTTAGGGGTATTGCGCGCGCCCCCGCTTCTCGTCCGACGGCGTGAGGTCTCCAGCAGATATGGAAACACTGGGAATGAGGGAAACGAGACGACCGAAATGTATATCAGAAAAAAAAGACCAGGCCAAGTTTCTTTCCTTATCTCGACTTCGTCGCTTATTCTTACGTTAGTGATCCGGGCTCAGTGTTGAGAGCATTCTCTTTCTTCGTCCGTTGGCTTCTCGGTGATTCACTTTTTAGTTTTCGGCCAACCTCAGCTCATACATTTCGTGTTCTGTGGATCCCGATGTGGAGAAAGGGGGGCCGGGCGCGTGGCTCCCTCCAGATGGCGTAAGAGGATTGAATCATGAGATGAAGCAGAAACAAGAATGGAGATGAAGGAGTGAGGATGTGTGAAAGCAAGGTAGAGGTCAGGATTCAATACCTCTTTCTTTTCAAAATAAATATTACAACTATTGGATCATGGGGCCAATGAGTTGGACCTTATCTCTTCTTGTTGTGATACGAAATAATGTAATCCACCTTGTTCCGCGGAGGGTTTGGGTTACTGATCGGCTTAGGGGGGTAGGAAATCTTTGCGTCTGGCTAGCTCAAGAAGCCGATAGTCCGATTAGCAAGGTGTCCTCAATGTTATCCCCCGCAAATTCTTCTTCTTCGGTAAAGTGAACCATTTGCTGGCTCTCGTTCCTATTTAGTGGTACGTGTAGTGAGCCGCCCTAGTGGAAGGGTTATGGTTACCTTTATGTGATCATTTAGATCGTTCCACCGTTAGGACATTGTTGTAGATTCGTTGGTTCTTACGTGGACTACTCTAGGTTTACAGTGGTTACATAAGGATAAGGGTTAACTTAGAGGGACCCTGACCTTTTGTTTGCTGAGTGTTAGGTAGGTACTGACCATTTAGGGGACCAATTTTTTTATTGTATAGGTTAAGGTAGATCTGGTTGTTGTCTTAGGATGGGGTGGGATCACTTGTTCACGGTAAGTGGCTGAGACAGCACGAGTCAATGGAGAGGCAACATGTCACTGTGAACGCTGCATTAGGACCTCCACTTTTTTTCAGCCCTCCTTGCCCATGTGTCCAGACGAAAGAGCATACCGCTATGGCTCCACTACGGATCTGATGGACGTCCATTACGTTGTATGCGCAATCCACAAGGAGTACATGTACTTTTTCTTGTTTGCTTTATTTTGACTTGAAACACTCATTTTAAATGAATGAAGTTCAACAGAGTTTTAATTGGTGTGTTTTTGTGTTTGGCTTGGGTTATGCGTGCGCTTTGGTGTGGGTTTTACCATTTTTGGTGTTTGTTGTTGTTTTGTTGTTTTGTTGGGTTTGTACGTTGTGGTTACCATTTTTTTGTAGGTTTTAGTGTATGTTAGTTAGGTTTTAGTCAGTGGTGATTAGGTTGAGTAGTCTTTAGTTTGTCGGGTTATTTGAGGGTGTTTTTATCTTTAAATTAATCTATAACCTGCATGGGGGTGCTTGCCGTTGGCTACGCCCTCCTTTCTGCCTCGTTTCGGTGCGTTTCGCCGTGTTTCCTATCCTCGGGTTTGTGTGGTTTTTACTCATGTATCTGCTTTTTGTTTAGTGTAGTGAGTTATGTGATCGAATATTGGTGATGTGGTGTTTTCACTCTACAGAAAATAGATAAAAAGGAAACTTTTGGTACCTACATTTTTCGGGGGGGGTCTCATAAGGTACGTTTTGCACGCGCGGAAAACATATGTAGAACTTCTGAATGGATAATGGAATGAATATGAAAGA
>JAGVVM010016216.1:0-11723 GCA_019149425.1 Psidium friedrichsthalianum | reverse complement strand
AATCGTGACACGAGTGCAATATCTGGAGAAGATAGAAAGAAAAGAGAAACGTCGTTTTCCGTGATTGCCTTTGCCGATCTCAAGGCTGGACAAATGGAGAATCTGGATTTCACGATCGAGAATTGCTTTTTCTACTGCAGATTTTCACGTGTGAACTCATCTTCTTGGCAGCATCCTCGTTCCTACACTGTCCAAACACAAAAGCCTCGATCTTCCGAAGCCGGCCCAATTTGCCCGGCCGATTTCCAAGTCGTGGATTAAACTATTGATCATCGATCTATAGACTACTTTTCAGTTTTTCACTTACAAGTCAAAACGAACTGCCTTTTTTTCGTTTTTTCTAGTGGACATCTTAGCGTCATTTTCTTTTTTCGGGTAAGCAAAGGATTTATTGATAGCGAAAATTACAATAAATTAATTTCTGTCTTAGCTGATCATGCAGCGGGTGATTACCGGCCTGCGCATATTAATATGGGCTCGTTAGCAGTGGAACAGAAACAAGTGTACGCAAAAAAAAAACAAGAACACATCAATAGTCAAAAATGCAATAATTAATATTCGATCCTGAAACCAATATTTGAATTGAGCTAAAGCGAGCGTCCAAAATACCACAAAGTAGCGACTGTTTTCTAGTGAAGCTTTTGCTCTGCTATCCACGTGAGAAGCGAATGTGTTCTTTCTCCCTTCCTTGCCTCGGTGAATCCATTTGTTAATTCGTGCTGTCCAAATCTGTATCGTACACCGCAGCAATTATTGAGCTCCCTGATGACACACAAACTTGATAATGGATCTCGGGCCCCATCGTGCCGTATTTCTTTTGACCCCCACCGCCTCTAATTCATCCCAGCCACTAATGAACAACAGATACTAAACTCCCCTACCCAACTCAGTCCCCTGACCTCGCTGTGCGTGCGTTGCATTCCTGTACTGCCTCCCCCCCTTACCACTGCCCGTCTCCACTCTCTCGGCTCTGCTCCCTTGACCAATTTGATTTCGGCGTTCCTACCAGTCCCCCCCAGCTCACCTGCGCAACCACCCGACACCGGCTTGCTTTCAAGGTGTGGACCAGTGCACCTGCCAGTCAACGAGTGAAATTTTTCCCGAATGTTCGTAATGTCCCCTAATGGATCCTTCCTTTAACAAAAGTAGGGATCTCATCACAATCCCACGGCCCCACCTGCTTGATTGATAATTCGCTTCCGTCGCTTGGATCTGGCGCAGCAACCAGCTTCTCTACGGTTCTAACATGGCGTTTTCAGCATGATTTGGGGTGTACAGAGAAACCCACATGACGTGTTCGTACATAAATCACAATGGTCATTTACAAAAAATACTAAATCGATACATTTATGATAAATTTATCTTATAATAATTCTTTGCTTATCAAAAATCTCAAATTAATACATAAATGATAAATTATCCTAAATTAACTTTCTGATCAATTTGTACATCTATAATGAATTTATCCATCGTTAATTTTCGTTAAAGTGGTTAATACCGCAAAAAATTATAACTCGTATGCATGTGGCAAACGGAGGTAAAACCCTCCAAATTATACAACATTCAATTGTCACGTGTCATCTAACTTAATAATTTGACTGTTAAATTTTACGAAAATTAGCGTTTGGGATTTTGAAGGTAACAAATTAATTTAAGATAAATTTATTATATATGTATTAATTGAGATTTTTTTTGTGATATTTTTCATCACCACGAGCCAAGAAAATTGTCCGACTTGCCTCCGTCCTGAGCATTAAAAGTGACTAGCGAGAAGGACCACATGGATGAGCCAATTTCTCTCTTTATAATGCGGAATCCTCCTGGTGCTCGATATTTTCTGTTTAATCTAAGCATCATGCGCTGCCCTGTCACATGGCACCCAGTGCAGTTATCCACGACAGCCCTCTTGTCTTAAAAGAAATTTGCAGTCATTGGGTGGAGTTTCCAAGAGAAGCGAACGTGTTTAGGATGGAATCCGAGCTTCGAAACACTCGACTCTGAATTTTAGCTCCACCGTTTGGTAGGAGGTCTGTTGGGGGCAATGGAGCCTTCTCGGACTGAAATCGAATTCAGTGTTACCCGCCAAAGTGGACTCAAAATACCATCCGATTACTAGAAAAGATTTTTATCTCCTTACGTCTGATTTTTTCGGGGATATATACGTCGGAGTCTATTTATTGAGGGATATTTATTGCTTCAGACATGTTGCAATCTTTAGACATGCAAGCTGAAAATGAAGCCTTGAAACCCTTACAAGGAGCACTGTGGTCCAAGAAGCAGCCAAGGTCTAAGCTTTCTTTGGTCCTTGCTGTCAAGGACTGTATACAGTGTATACTATACACCATCTGTTGATGCCGCGATATCAAATTATACTCAACGAGTTAGAAACTTTTTCAACATTTGGTTTGTGTTCTCATGTGATTGAAGAAGATGATTTAATGAGACTCGATATCTTCCCCGTTAATGACAGGTTCCAGCTCTATGGATAGAGCCATTCTCGAGCGGAATACCGTTCCGAGGGAGATTTTTTATAATGGGAGTCCAATTCGAACCCGTCAATATACTCAATTGGACCCATCTCTTACTGAACAACTTAAGCATGATTTACGAGTCAATTGATATACATTAACTACTTCACGTACACAAACTCTCCAATGTGAGATTTCTCTAACTAATTCGCACGCGTATCTCGACAATCTTTCCCACACAATGAGTTCAGTGCTAGGTATGCTTCCCCTTAATTTATGTATAATTTTGGCATTAATTTATCTCAAGTTAATCTCCATGTCATGCATTGTGCCCGCAACTATGCACAACAACCATCCTTGTTGATTTGGAAATTGAATCTCAACGTCATTGCAATGCACCAGCAATTATGCACGTTAATAATCGTCAGCTACTACTTGAGATTGTATTACCCATGATCTCTATCTCGTGTTACCATATTAATGGTCCACGATCTCTTCTTGCCAAACCAACCATAATGGTAATTTCCACTCGTCGATTATAAGATTTATTTCTTGAGATATTCACCAAACACTGAAAAAATTGGAGTGGAGTGCCGATTGACCATCTATTCTGACACCATTTTTGGAAGCACGTAACAGAAGCCTAATACGAAGATCGCAAATAAAGAGTCAAAGTTCGAGCCCATCAACATATTTAGTTGGACTCGCATTCACTTAGAGCTTAGATAATGAGTTATGTGCTAGCCGAGATATATTAACTGCGCCGCTTCACACCAATTCTTCAAGTGTGAAACTTCTCCAAAACAACTCACACATATATCTCAGTAGCATTGATATAGCTAGGAAAAAAAAATGAGTCACTAAATATCGAGAATGGTCATCGTGTTATACTTCGACAGGTATCAATAAAGAAACCAAATTCCAAAGTCATTAAGGGAGAAATCACCAAAAACAGCCCAAGGTCCTAATACGTAATTAGAACCCCGTCACTTGGCCAAAAAGGCTTAAAGCCATCATATCAAAGCAGTCCACATCTTCCCATAGCAGCTCAATCGATGGACCCTACGCTCCAATGTCCATGGAATGGAAGTACAACTCACAACCACTCCCCCAAGGAGACTTGAAACTCAACCTCCCATGACCGACAGAATTCAAAATTCATCGATCACCGATCTCAAAACGCGAATTCAATGGACCTTTCCAAATTTTCGTTCTCATTTCATCTTCTTCCTCATATCGACCTCAACGGGTCCGATCCAAATCCGGGGCCACCCAGGTACAGTTTGCCATATCATACCAAGAAACGAAAGAGACGCTTCACCGAAGAGTGAATATTGGCGGTCGAATCGAATGTGGGTGGGGAGCGAGGCGAGATGAGACCTCAGGGAGTGGTTGGCAGGTCACATGGCCGCATCGCTATCTCCATGCCGACCCCACCCCATCCCGTCCAGCCCAGCTCTCTCCCCACTCTCCCCGTCCTCTTGCGCCCCCATCCATCGCGTAAAGAAGCGAGAGAAGAAAGAAATATCTCCCATGCGATTTCCCAAAAGGAGGATGCCCAAGAATACGTATCATCTCGTTGCTTGCGTACTTTTGTTTCTGAGAATATTGAACTACGTACCTTGAGTTTTACGCCACTTTGCTCCTTTGCACCCGCCATCGAAATGGTTATCGGGTAGATCGATTTGCTTTTACCACTGAGAAAATTGGGAGGTCGCATCAGTACGTACAAGTGATTGGAATTTGATTGGTCCACGAGATTTAAAGGGTGCTGTATAAAAGTAAACTAAACTTAAAAAGAAAATGGGAAAATAAACAAATATGATCCCCAAATTTTGACCAAATGGATAACATCGTTCCTGAAATTTTGGTACATGTTCAACTTAATCTATAAATTATATGAAAATGTTCAATGTGATTCTTGAGCTTTTGATTCGTATCCACTTCGATCCCTAAACTATATGAAAATATTCGATACCGTCCTTCTATAAATTCAAGCTCAGGTACGACATTAAATATTTTCATATTATTTAAGGACCATGTTCAAAAATAAAACTTATGGATCAAAAATATTTGGCACCTCGAGATTTGAGCCTTAAGATTGCGTCTTGAAACTAAAAGGCAGTCCCCTAAAATCACTTTGAGAGCTTGAAATTGGGAATAACATACCTGTTTCGGATTCATGCTTATCTCCGCTTCCTTCCTAAGTACCACATTAAACAAATCAAAAAAATTCAAGTTTTGCATTTCACATTAAACTGAAATTCATGGACTTTATTGAATAATTTAAAAATTTAGAGATGACATTGTACATTGGGCCAATCATGGGCCATTTGCATAAGTATCCAAAAAAATCGTCCCTAAAAAATCAAAATTAGCTCTCATCAAATGCGAAATGTTTGTTCATCTGTTAAGCTATACTTTTCCTTTGGCCCAATACCATAAAAACCCTTCAACTCTAGCATTTGTGAAAATTATATCCAATTTTTTTTTATCTCATAAAAAACTTATGCCTTTACTTTTGTCCCAATTCTATCCCGGACTTTTGCTTTTATCCTAATTCTACTGGCCTAGTATCAAAAAAATCCTCAACAATATCTAAACTTTTTTTGTCTCATAAAAATCTTTAACTTTTACTTTTGTCTAAATTCTATCACTGTTGGCCTTTTGTCCATAATCACTATCGGTTAATCCTACATGGTATTTTCACATCGTTAACGAATTACACTTCGGTAAAACCGACATGAAGGAACTCTCGAACTTCTCTTCTATCGTTTGCTTCAAATACATATTTTGGGTAGATACAGATTCACTCAAGACGACACGTTTCATATTCTCTTCGGCACTCAACAACTCAAAAAACGATTAGACATCGAGATATTTGGATGAATGATCTAAAATTTTGTCGTCTTTGAAACTTACCGTTTCTAAATTTCGAAGATTCATTAGTAAGTTCGTGCAAGAAAATTCAAGTCACGTAAGATTAATTAACGGTGATTATGAATGAAGGATGACAGTGATAAATTGAGATAAAAATAAAAATTTGAGATTTTTTACGAGATAAAAAAAGGTTCGGATATAATTGAGACAGATGCTAAAATTGAGAATTTTTTGGGGTATTAGACCGGTAGAATTGGGACAAATGTAAAATTTGAGAGTTTTTATGGAATAAAAAAATTTGGATATAATTATCACAAATGCTAAAATTAAAGATTTTTTTGGGTATTAGGCCATTTTGCTTCCGACCAAAATAATATAAAAAGCTGTACTTTTCCTTGCCGTCGGGACGCTATACCTTTTCGAAATAAATAAACTCTTTTACAAATCCGAGTCACCTACAGGCCAGTGGCAACATCGTCATTTCGGTCAAGGTCACTAACGTCAACGCCGGCCGCACTATTTCAAAAAACCAAATAATGCGCCCTCGCCCTCCCAAGCTCCATCCGAGCCGTTCAAGCACCGTCATCTGACGGCATCCAACGGTCCGCAACGGAAAGGGAGGGAAAGAGCCAAGGCCGTTCGATCTCACAGGCTAGCTCCCCTCCCCTCCTCTCTCTCTGAACCCCCTTATAAAACTCCTCATCTCTCGCCACTGGCCCCTGCAATCTCTCAGTTCCCTGCCTCCTCGCGCTACCCGATCGGGCCTCGCTCTCGGTCGCTCGATCGTTGTCGCCTTGTTCACATTCCAGCATCTCCTCGCCGGGATCTCGCCTGTAAGTATCGTCGGCGCGTTTCTCATTTTCCGTCGCTGTTCTATGCATTTTGGTCCCGCCGCGATTTTGAAGAGATCCGCGTTGAATTCGACTATGCATTTTGCGGTTTTGCTTCGCTATTTTTGCACAGTGAAAGTGAAATGAAAAGTTCAAAAGAGATTTTGATTGTTTTGAGCGGTTTTGTTTATTCTGACGGGGCTGTGCGAGAATGTTACTGTATCTGGCTTTTTGTCGATGTGAAAACGGCCCGGATCTTTTCATTTTTAGTGTGATTAGATGATTTTCTGATGTTTAGCGCTTTGTTCGCTCGATTTCGTCCTACATTTCTCGAGGAATTTGAGATCTGGGCTTTGAATTGGGCGCCTCCATGCATGATAATGATGTTATGCTCAGATAAGGTCTTTCGCTGGCGATTCGGTGCTGGTATAGAGAGAAATCTCGAATACCTTACTCCGAGCTTTTGTCAGTTGATTCATTCGATTGTTCTTTTGATACTCGTTTGAGTTCTTGTTTCAGTGTCAATTTACTAGTTTCTCGAACCTGCTCGATTTATGTGCTGAAATCATTTGTTAGATTCATTTAAGGGTTTACATCGCCAAGTTATCGGTCTCGTCCATGGTCCTTTGAGTTTTGAGGCATATTTTCTCCTGATGCCCTCCCAGATAAACGAGAATGAGAGAAATCCTGCACATTCAAGGTGGACAATGTGGCAATCAAATTGGATCCAAGTTCTGGGAGGTTGTCTGTGATGAACATGGCATCGACCCAACTGGACGCTATACTGGCACCTCTGATCTCCAGTTGGAGCGTGTCAATGTGTACTACAATGAGGCTTCATGTGGGCGCTTTGTACCTCGTGCGGTGCTCATGGATCTTGAGCCTGGTACTATGGACAGTGTGCGGACAGGTCCTTATGGCCAGATCTTCAGGCCAGACAACTTTGTCTTTGGGCAGTCTGGTGCTGGTAACAATTGGGCGAAGGGGCATTACACGGAGGGTGCAGAGCTCATTGATGCCGTTCTTGATGTTGTGAGGAAGGAAGCTGAGAATTGTGACTGTCTTCAAGGTACATCTATAGCTTTCTTCTATTTTAGCTGCGGGCTTATGCATTATCCATGCTGGATCTAATCTGTAAGTACTAATCTTTCAATGAATACGTAGAGCAGAGACAGAGAGTTAACGTTTTGTAAACAAGCTTAGTTTCGCGAGGATGTGGCATGTGCTGTTTGATTATCCACTTTATTCGCAAAACTTTCTTACCGAGGATCTGTTTACTGTGCAGGGTTCCAAGTCTGCCACTCGCTCGGTGGTGGAACTGGTTCCGGAATGGGAACCTTGTTGATTTCAAAGATCAGAGAAGAGTACCCTGACCGAATGATGCTCACTTTCTCAGTGTTTCCATCACCAAAGGTATCGGATACAGTAGTTGAGCCCTACAATGCCACTCTTTCTGTGCATCAGCTCGTGGAGAATGCTGATGAGTGCATGGTCTTGGACAATGAGGCTCTATATGACATTTGTTTCAGGACTCTCAAGCTGACGACTCCTAGCTGTGAGTATCATTTGCATGTGTGTGTAATTCAGTCTAGAAGCAATGGATTCATGTGGCCTATTGTCCCCGATAGAATTACCATTAGTCAAGCAACTTCATTACTGATTTGCTATCTAGTATTTTTATCTTGAGAGAGTCAATCAAGCATCTTCTGACTGTTGAATGCTGTACAATTGATAACTGAACTTGGACGGTTGTGATCTCTCTTTGCTGTTCATTATGTCATTTGAGTAGATTGATGACGAATAGGGACATAAGCTGAAGCTGAATTTGGATGTTATCGCATGCCTGATAGTTTGTCTCACAAGACTGTCCTTGATTATTTGGATTTATAGATATGTTTAGGTCGTAATCTGTTACTATCCATTCTAATCTTTTATATGGAGTATGGCAGGCCATGGCAGGTGCACATGACATGTAACTATAATTTACCACATTTGATTGGATTAACCATGGGGATAATTTGATAGTGGTCATGCCGTCAGTATTGGCAGTCAAATGTTTTCCCTATTCAATCTACTGTTAGCATAGCCTTTTCATTTTCGCATGTTCTTGTGAATTGCATTCCATTATGAATGCCCTTACTGTTGGAGTGACTTTTGTCTGAGAATCATGTCTATTCTATAGTATTTTGTGAAGGAATTGTGCTTTGGACATTTGCTTCCACAGTGTTAGAATCTCATATATACCAGTTGTGATAACTTGGTGCTATATTTTGTGTGATTTTGGGATTTGGCGGTTATACAGCATGTAATCTTGATGTGTTTTTGTTGTGATGTATATGGAAGCTTATATGGGTTTTACTTATATTTCAGTTGGCGATTTGAACCATTTGATTTCTGCTACCATGAGTGGGGTTACATGCTGCCTCAGGTTCCCTGGGCAACTGAACTCTGACCTCCGAAAGCTTGCAGTCAATCTCATACCGTTCCCTCGTCTTCACTTCTTTATGGTCGGATTTGCCCCTCTCACTTCCCGTGGCTCTCAGCAGTATCGTGCTTTGACTGTCCCAGAGCTCACTCAACAGATGTGGGATTCAAAGAACATGATGTGTGCAGCAGACCCACGCCATGGTCGCTACCTCACAGCATCAGCCATGTTCAGAGGCAAGATGAGTACCAAGGAAGTCGACGAGCAGATGATCAATGTCCAGAACAAGAACTCCTCTTACTTTGTTGAGTGGATTCCAAACAATGTGAAATCCAGCGTCTGTGACATTCCTCCCAGGGGACTCTCCATGGCATCGACTTTCATCGGTAACTCGACGTCGATTCAGGAGATGTTCAGGAGGGTCAGTGAGCAATTCACGGCCATGTTCAGGAGAAAGGCTTTCTTGCATTGGTACACTGGTGAAGGCATGGACGAGATGGAGTTCACTGAAGCCGAGAGCAACATGAACGACCTTGTGTCAGAGTATCAGCAGTACCAGGATGCAACAGCCGATGAGGAACTCGAGTACGAGGATGAGGAGGAAGCTGAGCATGATATGTAAATGTGCTTATCGAGAGAGGGGTATTACACCTTCGTTGCAGCAATTTGTGGTGGTTGATGCCTAAATACTTCATCCGGAGAGGATCTGGAGAATGCCTAAGTACTTCATCCGGAAAGGATCTGGAGAATGCCTTTTCTTTTCAGTTTAAATCTCAGTACTTGTATGCAGAAGTTGCTTTGTCACTGTTCATGCTTGCTTGCAGCTATCAATAGTATCTACTTTGCTATTAATAGTGTCTACATTTTAACCATGAGCGATCAATGATCTGTTCTTAGCTTCTCACATTCTCGATGTAAGTGGCTTATGATTCCAAGCGAGTGAACTGCAGATTTCACTTGGACAAGTTGGAGAAATCCAGAACTCTGTTCTACTAGATTGATCCAATTTTCTCCGTATTCAGCCGACAAGAACTTGATTGTTCGACTTGGTGAAAAAACGATGATGCTCCAACCGCAATCAGGTTTCAATTAGCATATCAGTGAACTGAGTAGCTGGCTTGCAGGTGCAATGATGGGTACATATATGATTGCGATGCAACTCTCTTTCGGTTTGACATCGCCCAATGATTGGGGTGCCGATTTCAAGTCAATTCCTCCGTGATGGGCATGGAAAGCAAGTACAGCAACCACCGCCCTTCTTTCTTAATTAATTTGCTTTGAAATTTGAAGCCTTACAACTGGGTCAGAATCCTAGGAAGCTGTCCAATGACAACATTTGGCCATTTTAACTGGAGATGAAATTGATGAGAATTCTAATGGAACAGCTAATCGTGGAGTTGCAGAATGTCACTCACCCGATATTTTGCATTTCGTGATTAATGGAGAGGCAAGACGGGGGTGCGGTAACGTCTCTAGTCCTAGTGATAGAATAGACGCAGAGGAAAGGCGAAGTTCCAACGTGCGTTTGGGCATCTCCACGTGAAATTGGACCAAAAGGCTATCAACCCCCATGTAATTGGATCCCATCCCATCCCACCCCCTCAAAACCCACTACCGACACCAACTTTTATGACACTCTCCTCCACACTCTTTCCCATGCGATTGGAAGACGAGCATTCCTTTTACCTCCGTTCCACGACCATTGATTTCGGTGAATCGATTGGACCGACAAATATCATCTCGTATAGCCGGACGACGCGCTGGTTCCTGATAAGACACCATAGGTAATCAGCAAGCGCATGTGACGCCTCGTGACCAGAATAGCGTCCATTCTAAGTCGCACACCTGTCTCTACCCTTTTCGCAGTCTTATCTTTCTTTTTTAGCTCCTAACATTCAATGCAAAGCCCAGATCAGCCATCGCTTCAGACTTAAAACCTCCGCTTTGAAATTGCGTTCCGTCAGAGCTCACATGGTGCCGTGATGGGAAAGTGCTTGAAGATGAAAGAGGGGGGGATAATATTTACGATGCAATGACAATGGATTAAGCTCGTTATAGACGCAAAGCATCTTCCATGACCATTCTCTCTCTCTCTCTCTCCTTTGATAGGGTCGGTCTTTGCTTTTTTCGCCTTGTGCGGAGATTTTTACGGTTCAGCTGCGTTTCGTTGGGGTTAGCATTAAAGATGTATTCCTTGCTTGATTCTCACTAAAGTGGGTTTCACTTGCTATGATTGGAACGTACTTTGTAAAATCAGATCGCAAGTTTTGCCCAGAGAGATTGTCCAACGGAAGGGTAAACGAGAAAATTTTTTAACTCGAGGGTATCAAGAGTAGTAAAGTCAAGGTTCATGTGATTGCCGCCGACATTATATCATTTGTGGGAGGGTAAAACATTCATGTCAGCATACAAAAAAGATAGGGGAAGGCCCAACCATAAGCTGAGTTTACTTCTTTCACATGGTTATCTTCTGAATTTGCTTTTGCTTGCGATACCCAAAATGATTTGAAACAGGATAAAAGCATCCAGAGAATGCTTTCCCAAAAAAAAAAAAGCATCCAGACAATGAGTCCCCTCGGTCTTATTCTAAAAAAGAACTGGATCCTCCCGCAGTAACCACTCCTGACGATTTGGTAAATTTGAGACGGAAGTGGGGTCATGTTGGTCGCAAGAAAAGGCTGGAAACAACCCAACTCAACGCCCACTCTCTTTCTCCGTCTCCTTGTCTTGTCCTGAAATTGACTGCTCTGGTCCACACTCGAACATAACATTCAGCAACTGCAGCTTCCCACGTTCCGCAGATCCCAAGAAACAATGGCACAGGGAAGGTACGGTTTTGGACTGGTGACATTTTCCTTTTGCTTCTCCTGTATTGCTCTCGTTTCGTTCTCGGGGCGTGTCGAGGCTTATCAGAACTTCACCGTGGGAGGCTCTCTCGGCTGGTATGACCGCCAAGAAAAGCCTGAGATTGATTACCAAAAGTGGGCTTCTGGCAAGAACTTCAGCTTGGAGATTTCCTCAGTAAGCTCTCTCACACCCGCAACAATCTCAAACATCCCTTTTTTCTTTTGCTTGGGGGGGTTGGTTTCTCGTTTATACATTAGAGCTTCTTGTTTGCTT
>JAGVVM010016215.1:0-16698 GCA_019149425.1 Psidium friedrichsthalianum | reverse complement strand
CCGGTCCATGGGGTTCACAAGGCACGGAAACAACAAGAGGAAGGCACAAGGAGGCTCACCGAGGCGTCACGGAGGCTGGACGGCGGTGACGTTGGCCGGACGACGACGACGATGGTGGCGATTGGGCGGCCGGCTAGAAAACCCGAGAGAGAGAGAGTGAGATGGTGAGGTCGGGGCGGCCTTGATGGGGCCTCCAAGGCCACGAAGCAGCAAGGGAAGAGGGGAGGGGACCTACCGTGGCGACGGAAAGCCGACGGCGGCCAGACGATGGCGACGGGGCGGTGGCGTTGCGGCGGCCGAGCGAACGAGAGGAAGAGGCCGAGAGGGAGACAGTGGATTCGGGAGAGAGAGGGGAGATGGCCGAATGAAAATGAGGAGGGGAGAGAGAGAATGAGAGATTATACTAGCTAAAGACAAAATTTGAAAGGCTAAGTGGGTTAGGTGATATTAGGTTACTTGATGTGATCTTGGATATGACAATTGTACTTGATTGATGTCATTGGAAATTGTGCCATGATTGATTGATTTGACACTTGATTGATGTGACATTTGATTTGACTTGTCTCGATTTGCGTGCCAAATGCACCGATCGGGTCTCGAGCGCGAACGAAATTTCGGATTGGGTTTGGTTTCGTTCTTCCGTATTCGCTCCCAAAATCCTAATTCACCTAATTCTAAGGATAAGCATTTACCGGGGGCATTTCGGTAATTTTCCATTCACGTCCTGCTTCTCGACGTGCACCGGCTGTCTGACCTTCAGACGACGTTTCTGAAACTGATTTCATTTCTTCATTGTGTTTATCTTACTAATTCGATTGTCCAATGTCGGATTTCATTTTGTGGTCAATTTCATTATATACCGACTCTGTCTCAATCTCAGACCAACGGGCGGCTGATTGGGAAAAATTTACCAGATAGCCTTTCCCCTTCGGTTGGTCATCCCAGGGTAGCTAATCCTGAGTGAGCGTCGACCAGAGTGTATTAACGAAGCATTTCCATTCATTTAGAAATTCCGATAAATGGGTCGAATTTTCAGACTGTCACAATTCTTCCCTTCTTATAAAAATTTCGTCCTCGAAATTTACAATCTACAAGTTCATTACTCCAAAATTGAGATTACACAAGGCTCAAACAAATGCGGGTATTTCCTCTTCATCTCGTCTTCGCTTTCCCAGGTAGCTCCTTCAGTTCCATGGTGTTCCCAGATGACCTTGACCAATGGAATCGTCTTGTTCCTGAGCACTTGCTCCTTACGATCTTCAATCCTGACTGGTCTTTCTACGTACGAGACCGGTCATCCATTTCAATGACTTCATGATCGAGTATATGGCCAGGGTCTGGCTCATACTTCCTCAGCATCGACACATGAAATACGTTGTGGATCTGGGACAAGTTCGGCGGCAACGCTAGACGATAAGCCAGTGTCCCGATCTTTTCCAAAATCTCGAATGGCCCTACAAATCTGGGACTCAGTTCCCTTTCTTGCCAAACCGAGATAATCCTCGCATCGGCGACACCTTCAGAAAGACATGATCTCCCACTTGGAATTCCAATGGCTTACGTCTCTTGTCTGCATAGCTCTTCTGCCTACTCTGGGCAGTCCTCAGTCTATCTCTGATCACCTTGACTGTCTCTACTGACTGTTGAACTAACTCTGGGCCTGTTATGCTCTTCTCACCAATTTCATCCCAACAGATTGGCGTCCTGCAGGCCCTTCCATACAGCGCTTCGAACGGAGCCATCTGATACTCTGTTGGTAACTGTTGTTGTAGGCGAATTCCACCAAGTGTAACTGCTCTTCCCAGCCACCTTTGAAGTCTATTACACACGCTCTCAACATGTCTCCAAGCGTTTGTATGGTCCTTTCCGACTGACCATCAGTCTGAGGGTGGTAAGCTGTACTGAACCTCAACTCTGTCCCAAGAGCACCCTGCAGACTCTTCCAAAATGTGGCTGTAAAGCGAGGATCTCTATCCGATACAATGCTTACTGGCACTCCATGCAGTCTTACAATCTGTCTCACATACAGTTCAGCCAGTTTCTCCAATGTGGAATCCTTTCGCACTGCAATGAAATGCGCAGACTTGGTCAATCTATCCACTATCACCCAGATTGAGTCATTCCCTCTCTGACTTCTCGGTAATCCCGTCACGAAATCCATGGTGATGTGCTCCCATTTCCACTCTGGGATCTCCAATGGTTGCAGCAGTCCTCCAGGCTTGCAATGTTGCGCCTTCACTTGCTGACACGTCAAGCACTTGGCTACATGTTTAGCCACATCCACCTTCATTCCATTCCACCAGTAGTGCTGACGCAGATTCTGGTACATCTTCGTACTTCCAGGGTGAATACTATAATTGCTCCTGTGAGCCTCAGCCAAGATCCTTTCCTTTAGCTCTTCGTCATTTGGCACACACAGTCGCCCTTTAAACTTTAGTATCCCGTCTTCAGTCACCTGAAATCGTCTTTCCTCTCTTCTGCATCCATCATCACGATCTTCTGGATATCAGGGTCCGTAGACTGCAACTCCTTAATCCTCAATTGAATCTCTGGTTCAATCTGCAGAGTAGCCATCAAGCTTGAGAGGCTTCCTACCTCAATCTTGAACTCAGAGTCTCTGATTTCTTCTAACAGCGTCCATTCCTTGACCATCATATGCGCGACGCTCGACTTCCGGCTCAGAGCATCAGCCACCTTATTCGCCTTTCCTGGATGGTACAGGATATCGCAATCGTAGTCCTTCAGTAGTTCCATCCACCGACGCTGTCTCATGTTTAGCTCCTTCTGCGAGAACAAATACTTCAAACTCTGATGATCAGTGTAGATCTGAAACTTCTCTCCCACCAGGTAATGCCTCCAAATCTTCAGTGCAAACACGATCGCAGCCAACTCCAGGTCATGCGTCGGGTAATTCATCTCATGCGGCCTTAGCTGTCGAGACGCATATGCCACTACTCGTCCATGCTGCATTAGAACACATCCCAGACCTCTTAGCGAAGCATCGCTGTAAATCTCAAATCCTCCAGGTCCGGATGGGATGGTCAATACTGGCGCGGAGGTCAGTCGATCCTTTAACTCCTGAAAACTTTCCTCGCACTTCGCGGTCCATTCAAACTTCGACTCCTTCTTCAACAATCTTGTCATTGGAGCGGCTATCGCGGAGAACCTTTCCACGAAGCGTCTGTAATACCCAGCTAATCCAAGGAAGCTTCGCACCTCAGTCACGGTCGTTGGCCTCGGCCATTTCTCCACAGCTTCGATCTTAGCTGGATCTACTGATATTCCTTCGCCAGACACTATATGTCCAAGGAACGCCACTCTATCAGCCAAAACTCACACTTGCTGAACTTGGCGTACAGGGAATGTTCCCTTAGTGTCTGTAGAACGATCCTCAAGTGTTCTTCGTGGTCTTCAGAATTCTTCGAGTACACAATATGTCGTCGATGAAGACTATCACGAATCGATCCAAAAACTCCTTGAACACACGATTCATCATATCCATAAACGCGGCTGGGGCATTTGTCAATCCAAATGGCATGACAGTAAACTCATAATGCCCGTATCTGGTTCTGAAAGCCGTCTTCGGGATATCTTCCTTCTTGATCCTCAACTGGTGATAGCCTGTCCTTAGGTCTATCTTGGAGAACACACACGCTCCTTCCAGTTGATCGAACAAATCATCAATTCTTGGCAGAGGATACTTGTTCTTGATTGTCACTTGGTTCAGCTGTCTGTAGTCTATACACAGCCTCAACGTGCCATCTTTCTTCTTAACAAACAGCACTGGAGCTCCCCACGGTGAAGCACTGGGGCGGATAAATCCTTTATCCAGCAGCTCTTGCATTTGCACTTTCAATTCCTTCAGTTCAGATAGTGCCATCCTATACGGTGCCTTTGAGATTGGCTCAGTCCCAGGTGCCAACTCAATCACAAATTCTACTTCACGCTCTGGTGGCAAGCCAGGCAATTCCTGAGGAAATACGTCCGAGTAGTCTCTCACTACAGGCACGTCCTCTAGCTTCACTTCTTGAGCCGAGGAATCTATCACTGATGCTAGAAATCCTAAGCAACCCTGATCCATCAGCTTGGTTGCTTCTAGTGCCGAAATCCAAGGGATCGATGTCCCACCTCGATTCCCTTTAAATTCATACCCAGGGTGACCTACTGGGTTTAGCTGTATCACACTTCTACTACAGTCTATAACTGCCCCATGTCTAACTAACCAATCCATGCCAACAATTATGTCGAAATCAAACATGGGCAAAATGGCTAGATCGATCTCCTCCACTCTATCACCCAAGACTAACTTACACCCCTTACACCCTAGCACAATAATTACTCTATCCTTCAACGGGGGGTTACATGCAGAGTCACATCCAAGGGTCTAACATTCAATCCAGCTAACTCAGCAAAACGTGCAGATACAAAGGAGTGTGACGCTCCCGGATCAAACAAGCATACGCAGCATGATCACAGAGAGAGACGGTACCTGTGATCACCCCTGGCGCGTTCTCAGCATCCTTGCGCGCCACTGCGTAGACTCGTCCCTGAGCAGGTGGACGGTTCAGAATTCCTTGCGGAGCATTGACCATCTGCGGCTGCTGCTGCGGTTGGAACGGGGGTCTCTGACCTCTCTTCGGGCAGTTCCTCTGAATGTGCCCCAACTGTCCACATCCGAAGCATCCACCAGTCTTTTCGGGCAAGGGCTGTTCCCATGTCTCCTGCCGCAGTCACGACAGTTCTGACTTCCAGCGAACGGTGGCTTTCCCAGGGTTCTTCTTGCAGGTGGAACGAACCTGCGGGTATCCTTCATCGGCCTCTTGCCGAAATCTCTGAAGTTCCTCCTTGGCATAAACCGCGATCCAGATGCGGCAGCCTTCTCCTGCAGGTCTCGCTCTATTGCCAGAGCTCGCTCATAAATCTCGTTATAATCCCTCAGTCCAGTGGCGATTATCATACTCTTCAGCTCGGGTCTCAACCCTTCTCTGAACCTTCTTGCTTTGTCCCACGGATCCTCTATCAGTCTTCGAGCGAACTTGGACAACCTGGCAAATTCACCCTCGTACTAGTCCACTGTCATCGATCCTTGGCGGAGTCTGATAAACTCTTCCATCTTCCTCTCCTGGGCTGCCTCGGAGAAATACTTTCCATTAAACACTGCGCAGAAAGCAGCCCAGTTTGGCCTCATGCCATCAGGAAAGACTCGCCCTCTGGTGGCCTTCCACCAATCATCAGCAGTGCTCTGGAGCTGATATGTCGCCAGGGAAACCTTCTCTTCATCAGTGCATCCAAGCACAGTAAATGCTTTCTCCAGCTGCTCGATCCACAAGGCAGCTACCTCAGGTCCACCACTGCCATCAAACTTCGAGGGTTGCAGCTTCAGAACTGCTCCACTATATGATGGGCCTGACGTCCTCCATTGCCATGCCCATTTCCTCCATGGCTCCATTCGCAGCGGCCAAGGCGGCCTCAGCTGCTTGGGCTACAGTGGCAGCCCTCTCAGCGGCTTGCCTACCCATCAGGTTACTCACTTCCGTCAGCACTCTCATCATTTCTTCAATTCGAGGGTCTCCTTCAGGTGCAGGAGCCCTTGAACTCGACGCACCAGCACTCGGTCTTCTGCCCCTATTGCTCATCCTTCTACTTCCCTCTCACACCTATACCAAGTAAAATTCCTTTCAGGAATTTGATACCCTAAAACTAACAATCATGCTTTCGCCTACTGTCGCGTCTACTGACATGAATATGCATGTAAAGTTCGCTGCAGCTTTTGATGCAATTGGACTCGGAAGACACCTAGACTCACCCTGACGATGCCTAACCCAGGCCACTCTATTCGCCACCTCAACTAGAAGCCTGTCAGGAGCCGCTCCTTGATCGGGTCTCTGCCCCGGCGACCACTCCCCGCCCTCCTCATTTCTTGGTGCGAACAGTAGTCCTAGGTCATTCACCTCCAAAGAGAGCCCCACTCCACGCGTCCCATACCACGCTTCATCACGGTTTGTAGGCATCCGTCAGACCTGTCCCATACCAGGCTGACGGTACCCAGCCCAATAAAATATGATGCATGCACTTTTAAATCCCAAACCTTATTTTGAATCGACTTCATTTTAAACCATTTTCTTTTGATGCAGAAACCATGCAATGCATGATGGTCAAGCAGCGCACAACAGCCGACTAGGCATACAAACACAAGCATCAATAATTAGCAGCTACTCAATCAGCAAGCAGCACTCAAGCACCCTACTCACGGGCTATGCTTTAGAACCTTACCTCAGGTCCTGACGCATCTGCAGGTTAGTCTGACACATTATAATCTATAGTCATACCAGACTAATCATCTAACTCTGCAAGCACATGCGCCAATCAATTCATGCGTTCTACCCTTCCTGATCCTTGGGTCTAAGGTCTGTCTAGCTAACTTGTGACAGTCTAAAAATTCGACCCATTTGTCGGGATTTCTAAATGAATGGAAATGCTTCGTTAATACACTCTGGTGGACGCTCACTCAGGATTAGCTACCCTGAGATGACCAACCGAAGGGGAAAGGCTATCTGGGAATTTTTCCCAATCAGCCGCCCGTTGGTCTGAGACTGAGACCGAGTCGGTATTTAATGAAATTGACCACAAAATGAAATCCGACTTTGGACAATCGAATCAGTAAGATAAACACAATGAGGAAATGAAATTGGTTTCAGAAGCGTCGCCCGAAGGGCCGACAGCCGGTGCACGTCGAGAAGCAAGACGTGAATGGAAAATTACCGAAATGCCCCCGGTAAATGCTCAATCCTTAGAATAAGATTAATTAGGATTTTTGAGAGTAGATTCGATAGTCCGACACCAAACCCGGTCCAAAATCCGTTCGCGCTCGGAACCCGATCGGTGCATTTGGCACGCAAATCGAGGCAAGTCAAATCAGATGTCACATCAATCGGATGTCACATCAATCAATCAAGTGTCTTGTCCATCACGTCAATCATGGCACAATTTCCAAGAATGTCAATCAAATCAAGTCAAACTTCATTCAAATCACTTGTCATAAACACTATTCTACCTAATCCACTCACTAGTTTAATTGAATTTTCTTCATTATAATCTACTTCTCTCTCTCTCCTCCCTCATTTGCTTCGGCCACTCCCTCTCTCCCTCACCCGAAGCCTCTCTCCCTCTCGATTGCTCTTCCTCTCGCTCGACCGCCGTGGACCGCCGGAGCCGCCGTCGTCCACCGCCACCGTCGCCTTGCCCCGCCACGGTAGGTCCCTTCCCTCCTTTCCCTTGTTGTTTCGTGGCCTTGAGAGCCTCCTTGAAGCCGCCCCAACCTCACCGTCCCTCTCTTTCTCTCGACCTAGCTCGACCGCCGGCCACCGTTCCAAGCGCCGCCGTCGTTGCTTCGACCGGCCGCCACCCACGTCCCCACCGTGCCTTGGTAAGTCTCCTCACCTCTTGTTCCCTTCATTTGCGTGTCTTGAGGAGCCCCCAAGAGCACCGACCAGCCCCGGCCTCATCTCTCTCTCTCGGTTTTTCTCTAGCCGCCGTGAGCCCGCCGGCCGTCCGCCCCATTCTCGTCGTCGCCGCCGTGTCCAGCCCCTCCAAGGTAAGCTTCACTCCCTAATCTTGACCTAGGCTAGTTGTATATGTGTGTGGATGGTTGTGTTAGTAGTTAATCATGGTGATTAGTGTATAAGATGAGCAATTAGGAAAATAGGCTTGGACTAACCATGTGGGGTTAATGGGCCGTGCGTGTGGGCCTCTTGGAAAGATGGATTTGGGCCTTGAATCGATAATTAAGGGCTGCAATGGGCGAAATGGGCGTGTAATGTAATGGGCCGAAGGGTTCTATTGGGCTTCGGGACTTAATTCTAAGCTAATTGGGCCTAAACAAATCTAATTGGACCTAATTTGTAATGGTGGGCCTTTATGGACGAAAATGATAATCCACTTGGGCCCAAACTATGTTTGGAATGTCAAAACACAAGGCCCATTAATATACATGGGCTTAGGATGACGAATTTGGCCTATAATGACCTAATTGGGCTTAATAGACTAGTTTTTGAAAATGGGCTTGGGCCCTACCCGAATTTAATTATAAAAGTGGGCTTGAATCATTTATTGAATTAAGAATTAATTATGGGCCTATGATTGGTGGTGGGCCTTAGTACCTAAATGGGCCCAACTGAATTTAATAGGCCCAATTCGGCCTAATAGGCCCAATTCGGCCTAATGGGCCAAACCCACCTCTTTTGACCTTGAACATTAGCGGACCCAACTAAATTATATGGACCCGATTTGGTCATTGGGCCTTAATTATATAATCGACTTAAGAATTTAATTATGGGCCCTGGACTTTAGAACGGGCCTCAGGCCCAATTGGACTTAATTAAACGAATTTGATCCTAACCTAAGCTAAGCTCAACTTAATTAAACTCAGGGGTTTATTAAATCCCTAAATCATTAATCATGGGTTACTAATCCCCCGCGGACTGACGCTAACTGGGATTGCTTGGACCGAGTTCCATGTAGTGAGTTCCGAGATGATGTTGATCAGGTTGGGTTACTTAGGGACTGATTGTAGAGCACTGGTCCCTGTGACATTGTATTGCTAAATAGAGTGAATTACTGGCATGATTCTTGTGGTGCTCTGCTCGGCACTTGTGTAAACGTTGCATGCATGCTCTATGTCTGATTTGCTGGTTTCAATCATGTGAGCCCCGCATACATTGAGAGCATGGCATGAGTCACCAGAGATGTGACAAGAGAAGGGCCCCAGAGGCGTTGTTACGCGGGGAAAATGGAGGGAAAAGGGAGGAAACCAACGTTAAGGCGTCAGATACGCAGTGAGGAAATTTGCCAAGTGGCACTGTTGGATGAGCCCTGATGGGAATTGGAGTGATAGACGGGCATGATCCATTGGGATCCGATATGGCGACTGAGGCCTGCTTCATTTGCATATGGCATTGTGGTTGACTGCTTATTATGCCCGTCGTGTATTTTGAATTACGTTGATATGCCTTGCCTGTCTACTATGGCGTTGAGGGCCTGGTACCGAGGGGACTGAGAGTGTCTGAACCCTGGACTGCGAACCTAGTCCACTGGATGGGACCGACCCCACTAGTATACGCTATCCTACGTTAGGATTAGTGGTGAGCTTATTGAGTTTCGACTCACGGGCGGTGGTGCCCTTCATTTTTCAGATCCAGGTCACCCGTGATGGCTGCACCACGATGCTTTTTGACTGCCAGTACAGATGGATACCCAGATCACCTCCATTTTGATATGCACGCCACACTGTGGCATAGGCATGTGACGATTGTACTAGTAGATCAGGGTGGACCCTACCTTGTACCCCATAGATTCGAGGCCTGGTATAGGAGGGCCTGTATGGCTTTGAGGGACCCCAGAGAGATTCTCCGATCCCTATGGAGGACGACCCTATCCGTTGCAGCCAGCCGAGTATGGCGGCGAGGTGATTGACCCCGACCCACTGCAGGAGTTGCCGTCCCCAGGACGTCTGAGATTGACGGCCACGATGAGGGTGACGCCACGGACACTGACGAGGAGGATCCCGAGGAGGACCCCGAGGAGGATCCCGAGGAGGAGCCTGAGGAGGTCTGAGTCCACTGTTGCTGGTTTAGATTTTGAGAGCGTAGGTGTCATGACCGTAGTTGAGGTTTTCTTTTGGGGTCTTACTTAACGCTCTATGTATATATATATGATGTTGTATTTCCTTTTGTAAAAGTGTTCTTGTCTTCCGTACTACCCCACCATCTTGTGTATGTATGCATGTATAGAAGGCACGCTTCCGCAGGTTTCAGATTGTTGTCGTTTTGCGCTAGCGTCGTCTGGCCGCGATGATCCTGGGCCGTCGTTACTCGTAGGCCAGGCGTACGCAGGGTTCTTCACGATATGAGCAGGGATGTCGCGGGGCTCGCATGGGCGATTGGGCTTAGCCGAATTATTAAGTCCGTGAGACAGGGTTCCAAATTATATGGGGTTGACTAGAGAAATGGTATGAGATATGCTTTTGAGCCTGTCTAGTTGAGGAACTGTGTGTGGGATATCTGATCTCTTATGGTTGGCTTGTCGAGCACGTGAATATTTGATGACTTCTTGATGTGCTATGTACTTGTGCATATATGCCATTTCATGCATGCTCTATGTCTGATTTGCTGGTTGCAATCATGTGGGCCCCGCATACATTGAGAGCATGGCATGTGTCACCAGAGATGTGGCAAGAGAAGGTGCCCCTGAGGCGTTGATACGCGGGGAAATGGAGGGAAAAGGGAGAAACCAACGTAAGGCGTCAGATACGCAGTTGAGGAAATTGCCAAGTGGCACTGTTGGGTGAGCCCTGATGGGATTTGGAGTGATAGACGGGCATGATCCATTGGGATCCGTTATGGCCGGTTGAGGCCCGAGTATGATCCACTGGGATCCGACATGGCGGTTGAGGCTGCTGCATTGCATATGGCATTGTTGTGGACTGCTTGTTATTGCCCGTCTGTATAACTTGAATTGCATTGATATGCCTTGCCTGTCTACTATTATGTTGAGGGCCTGGTACCGAGGGGACTGGGAGTGTCTGAACCCTGGACCGTGAACCTAGTCCACTGGATAGGACCGACCCCACTAGTATGCGCTATCCTACGTTAGGATTAGTGGTGAGCTTATTGAGTTTCGACTCATGGGCGGTGGTTGCCCTTCTCTTCACAGATCCAGGTCGCCCGTGATGGATGCACCACCGATGCTTTTTGGACTGCCAGTACAGATGGATACCCAGATCACCCTCCATTTTGATATGCACGCCACTCTGTGGCATAGGCATGTGACGACTGTACTCGTAGATCAGGGTGGACCCTACCTTGTACCCCATAAATACGAGGCCTGGTATAGAGAGGGCCTGTATGGTTTTGAGGGACCTCAGAGAGACTCCCCTATCCCTATGGAGGACGACCCTATCCTGTTTGCAGCCAGCCGAGTATGGTGGCGAGGTGATCGACCCCGATCCACTGCAGGAGCTGCCGTCCCCAGGGACGTTCTGAGATCGATGGTCACGAGGAGGGTGACGCCATGGACACAGACGAGGAGGATCCAGAGGAGAACCCAGAGGAGGACCCCGAGGAGGATCCCGAGGAGGAGCTTGAGGTGGACTGAGTGCCACTGTTTCTGGTCTAGTTTTTGAGAGCGTAGATAGCATGACCGTAGATGAGGTTTTCTTTTGGGGTCTGTATCTAACGCTTGATTATATATATGATGATGTATTACCTTTTTGTAAAAGTGTTCTTGTCTTTCATACTACCCTGTTATCTTGTGTATGTATGCATATATAGAAGGCACGCTCCGCAGGTTTCAGGTAGTTGCCATTGTGCGCTAGCGTAGCTTGGCCGCGATGTGCATCCTGGGCCGTCGCTACTCGTAGGCCAGGCGTACGCAGGGTTCGTTACGATATGAGCAGGGATGTCGCGGGCTCGATTGGGGTTCGGGGCGTGACATAAAATGCATGAATTGATTGGCGCATGTGCTTGCAGAGTTAGAGGATTAGTCCAGTATGACTATAGATTATCATGTCTGGAACTAACCTGCAGATGCGTCAGGACCTGAGGTAAGGTTCTAAAGCATAGCCCCATGAGTAGGGTGCTTGAATACTGGTTGCTGATTGAGTAGTTGCTAGTTATGTTGCATGTGGTTGTATGCCTAGTCGGCTGTCGTGCGCTGCTTGACCATCATGCATTGCACGATTTCTGCATTAAAGGAAAATGGTTTGAAATGAAGTTGATTTAAAATAAAGATTCGAGGTTTGAGAAGCGCATGCATCATATTTTATTGGGTTGGGTAACCGTCAGCCTGGTATGGGACAGGTCTGACGGGACGTCTAAAAACTGCAATGAAGCGTGGTATGGGACACGTGGAGTGGGATTCTCTCTGGCTGTGGGTAACCTAGGACAACTATTCGCACCAAGAAATGAGGAGGGCGGGGAGTGGTCGCCGGGGCAGAGACCCGATCAAGGAGCGGCTCCCGACAGGCTTCTAGTTGAGGTGGCGAACAGAGTGGCCTAGGTTGTGCATTGTCCGGGTGAGTCTAGGTGTCTTCCTAGTCCAATTGCATTAAAAGCTGCAGCGAATTTTCATGCATATTCATGTCAGTAGACGCGACAGTAGACGAAAGCTTGATTGTTAGTTTTAGGTTTCGAATTCCTGAATGGAATTTCGTTGGTATAGGTGTGAGTAAACTAAAGGATGAGCAATAGGGGCAGAAGACCCAGTGCTGGTGCGTCGAGTTCAAGGGCTCCTGCGCCTGAAGGAGACCCGAGGATTGAGGAAATGATGAGGGTGCTGACTGAGGTTAGCAATCTGATGGGTAGGCAAGCTGCTGAGAGAGCTGCCACTGTTGCCCAAGCAGCTGAGGCCGCCTTGGCCGCTGCAAATGGAGCCCATGGGGGCAATGGGCATGGCAATGGAGGACGTCAGACCCATCACATAGTGGAGCAGTTTCTGAAGCTGCAACCCTCGAAGTTTGATGGCACTGGAGGACCCGAAGTAGCTGCCTCGTGGATCGAGCAGCTGGAGAAAGCATTCACCGTGCTTGGATGCACAGATGAAGAGAAGGTCTCACTGGCGACCTATCAGCTCCAGAGCACTGCAGATGATTGGTGGAAGGCCACCAGAGGACGAGTCTTTCCTGATGGCATGAGGCCAAACTGGGCTGCTTTCTGCGCAGCATTCAATGGAAAATATTTCTCCGAGGCTGCCCAGGAGAGGAAAATGGAGGAGTTTATCAGGCTTCGCCAAGGGTCAATGACAGTGGACCAGTATGAAGGCGAGTTTGCCCGATTGTCCAAGTTCGCTCGAAGGCTGATAGAGGACCCATGGGACAAAGCAAGAAGGTTCAGAGAAGGCTTGAGATCTGAGCTGAAGAGCATGCTAATCGCCACTGGGCTGAGGGATTACAACGAGATGTATGAGCGAGCTCTGGCGATAGAGAGAGACCTACAGGAGAAGGCTGCCGCATCTGGATCGCGGTTCATGCCTGGAAGGGACAACAGAATTTCGGCAAGAGGCCGATGAGAGACAACCGCAGGTTCGTCCCACCTGCGAGAAGAACTTTGGGAAAGCCGTCACACCCTGGAAATCAGAACTGCCGTGATTGTGGCAGGAGGCATGGAAACAACCCGTGCCCGAAGAAGACGGGAGGATGCTTTGGGTGTGGACAATTGGGACACCTCTGGAGGAACTGCCCGAAGAATGGTCCAAGACCGCAGTTCCAACCGCAGCAGCAGCAGGCTGTGGCCGCCCCGCAAGGAACTCTGAACCGTCCACCTGCTCAGGGACGAGTCTATGCAGTGGCGCGCAAGGATGCTGAGAATGCGCCAGGGGTGATCACAGGTACCGTTTCTCTCTGTGGTCATACCGCCTATGCCTTGTTTGATCCTGGTGCATCCCATTCGTTCATATCTGCACGTTTTGCTGAGTTGGCTGGAATAGAAACTAGACCGTTGGATGTTGTATTGCATGTGGCCACCCCGTTGAAAGATAAAGTAATTGTTATGTTAGGGTGTAAGGGGTGTGAGATAGCTTTGGGAGATAGAATTGAGAAGATTGACTTAGCTGTCCTGCCCATGTATGATTTCGACGTAATTGTCGGCATGGATTGGTTGGTTAGACATGGGGCAGTTATCGACTGCAGTAGAAGTATAATAAGGCTGAACCCAGTAGATGGGCCTGAGTATGAATTTAAGGGAAATCGAGGTGGAACCTCAATTCCTTGGATTTCAGCCCTAGAAGCGACCAAGCTAATGGACCAAGGTTGTCTAGGGTTCTTAGCATCAGTGACGGATTCGTCTGTCCCCGAAGTGAAGTTGGAGGAGGTGCCTATAGTGGGTGAATACCCTGATGTATTCCCACAGGAGTTGCCTGGCTTGCCACCAGAGCGGGAGGTTGAGTTTGTAATTGAGTTAGCACCTGGAACTGAGCCGATCTCTAAAGCACCGTATAGGATGTCGTTGTCTGAGCTGAAGGAGTTGAAGGTACAGATGCAAGAGCTGCTGGATAAAGGATTTATCCGCCCCAGTGCTTCACCGTGGGGAGCTCCGGTGCTGTTTGTGAAGAAGAAAGATGGCACGTTAAGGCTGTGTATAGACTACAGACAACTGAACCAAGTGACGATCAAGAACAAGTATCCTCTGCCAAGGATTGATGATCTGTTTGATCAGCTGGAAGGAGCATGTGTATTCTCTAAGATAGACCTAAGGACAGGCTATCACCAGCTAAGGATCAAGAAGGAGGATATCCCGAAGACTGCCTTTAGGACAAGATATGGGCATTACGAGTTCACCGTCATGCCATTTGGATTGACAAATGCCCCAGCTGCATTCATGGATATGATGAACAGGGTGTTCAAGGAGTTTCTGGACCAGTTCGTGATAGTCTTCATCGATGACATCTTGGTGTACTCGAAGAATCTGAGGACCATGAGAGCACTTGAGGATTGTTCTGCAGACACTTAAGGGAGCATTCCCTGTACGCCAAGTTCAGCAAGTGCGAGTTTTGGCTCAATAGAGTGGCGTTCCTTGGACATATAGTGTCTGGTGAAGGAATATCGGTAGATCCAGCGAAGATCGAGGCAGTAGAGAAGTGGCCGAGGCCTACGACCGTAACTGAAGTAAGAAGCTTCCTTGGATTAGCTGGGTATTACAGACGCTTCGTGGAAAGGTTCTCCGCGATAGCCGCTCCAATGACAAGATTATTGAAGAAGGAATCAAAGTTTGAATGGAATGCAAAGTGCGAGGAGAGTTTTCAGGAGTTGAAGGACCGTTTGACCTCCGCACCAGTGTTGACCATCCCATCCGGACCTGGAGGATTTGAGATTTACAGCGATGCGTCACTGAGAGGTCTAGGATGTGTCTTGATGCAGCATGGAAGAGTAGTGGCTTATGCATCTCGACAACTGAGGCCGCATGAAATGAATTATCCGACGCACGACTTGGAGTTGGCTGCGATAGTGTTCGCATTGAAGATCTGGAGACACTATCTGGTGGGAGAGAAATTTCAGATATATACGGATCACCAGAGCCTCAAGTACCTGTTCTCGCAGAAGGAGCTTAACATGAGGCAGCGTCGTTGGATGGAACTGCTGAAAGACTATGACTGTGACATCCTGTACCATCCAGGAAAGGCGAATAAGGTGGCGGATGCTCTGAGCAGGAAGTCGAGCATCGCGCACATGATGGTGAAGGAATGGACGCTACTAGAAGAAATCAGAGACTCTGAATTCAAGGTTGAGATAGGAAGTCTCTCAAGCCTAATGGCTACGCTACAGATTGAGCCAGAGATCCAATTGAAGATCAAGGAATTACAGTCCACGGACCCCGATATTCAGAAGATCGTGACGATGAATGCCGAAGAGAGGAAAGATGACTTCAAGGTGACTGAAGACGGGATAGTAAAGTTTAGAGGACGTCTGTGTGTGCCAAACGACGAAGAGTTGAAGGAAAGGATTCTATCAGAGGCTCACAGGAGCAATTACAGTATCCACCCTGGAAGTACGAAGATGTACCAGAACCTACGTCAGCACTACTGGTGGAATGGAATGAAGGTGGATGTGGCTAAGCATGTAGCCAAGTGCCTGACGTGTCAACAAGTAAAGGCACAGCATTGCAAGCCTGGAGGACTGTTACAACCATTGGAGATCCCAGAATGGAAGTGGGAGCACATCACCATGGATTTCGTGACAGGACTGCCGAGAAGTCAGAGAGGAAATGACTCAATCTGGGTGATAGTGGACAGATTGACTAAGTCTGCACATTTTATTGCAGTGCGAAAGGATTCCACATTGGAGAAGCTGGCTGAACTGTACGTGAGGCAGATTGTAAGACTGCATGGAGTGCCAGTAAGCGTTGTATCAGATCGAGACCCTCGCTTCACAGCCACATTTTGGAAGAGTCTGCAGGGTGCTTGGGACAGAGTTAAGGTTCAGTACAGCCTACCACCCTCAAACTGATGGTCAGTCGGAAAGGACCATCCAAACTCTGGAGGACATGCTGAGAGCGTGTGTAATTGATTTCAAAGGAGGCTGGGAGGAGCAGCTACATTTAGTAGAATTCGCTTACAACAACAGTTACCAACAGAGCATTCAGATGGCTCCATTTGAAGCGTTGTATGGAAGGGCCTGCAGGACGCCAATCTGTTGGGACGAAGTTGGTGAGAAGAGTATAACAGGCCCAGAATTGGTTCAACAGTCAGTAGAGGCAGTCAAGGTGATCAGAGACAGACTGAGGACCGCTCAGAGTAGGCAGAAGAGCTACGCAGACAGGAGACGTAAGCCATTGGAATTTCAAGTTGGAGATCACGTCTTTCTGAAGGTGTCGCCGATGCGAGGATTATCTCGATTTGGCAAGAAGGGAAAGCTAAGTCCTAGATTCGTTGGGCCATTCGAGATTCTGGAGAAGATCGGGACACTGGCTTATCGTCTAGCACTGCCACCGAACTTATCGCAGATTCACAACGTGTTTCATGTATCGATGCTAAGGAAGTATGAGCCAGATCCTGGCCATATACTCGATCATGAAGTCATTGAGATGGATGACCGCGTCTCTTATGTGGAAAGGCCAGTAAGGATCGAAGATCGCAAGGAACAAGTACTCATGAACAAAACAATTCCACTGGTCAAATCATCAGTCTTATCACTCCAACCGAAGGGTCTCC